>VDFB02137027.1:0-10055 GCA_007258455.2 Sequoia sempervirens
AACCATGAGGGGGAAAGGGGGAAATACCCGTAGGTTGAGCAGGTACTAGACTTCGTTCTAAGTACACCACTCCATGGTGGATGACTGTGTGTCTGCCACTAGGAGCCAAGGGGGTGAGTATCCACCCTTGGGCTTGGGGAGTGTTAGTTTTACACCAGAAATGCAACACACCAAACAATAGAACACAGCGAAATACCCTGGGAAAACCCTCCTTCTCGAGGGAGAAAAACCCAGCAAAATATATCTCTTATATATTAAAGAATAAGAGCAGAAATCTGCTTACAATAATCAGGCCTTATGCAGGGCCGAACCTCTTACAATAATATATATATATATCACTCCTTGAATGAATAATGATGCCTCTTCAAAGAATCGATCTGCTTCTAAGACATGCAAGTCTGCTGCTAAGTCATGCGAATCTGCTGCTAAGTGCAAATTGGAATGAGAAAGAATTGATGTTCAAATGATGTCAAATCACTCTCCTTTTATACAAGTTTTAGGTGGCCTCTTCTCTAGGTCGGCCTCTTAGAGAAATAAAAATATATATAAAATATAACTTGTAAGACAAGGCTGACCTGCCTTGGGAATTATGTATTTGATTTTTAATTAGGAGAAAAATGTCTCCCGATGCTACAAACACTAATAGGGAGAGGATGTCTACAGGCCTCCTATGGTAACCTTCTCCCCAACTTTTAAATGGATTGGTTGTTGGGATAGACTTGAGGAGTTTCAATCATAAGAGGGACGGATAAGGATGGATAGGAAAAGCAAGTACAAGTATATCCCCTAAGCATGCCACCCCATATTGGATGACTGTGTGTCTACCTCTTGGGGCCAAGAGGGATAACATATCTGCTCTTGGGCTTAGATGGATAACTTTGGGCAGACTTATCATATTTCTCATCCAATTCCTATTATGATTGGACTTCCATGAATATGGTGTAGTTTGCATATATATTTGACATAGTTATGTAATTACATTATTCAAATTGATAAAGACATTTATTATATATGTTTGAATATATGAATTATATTCCAATATAATCTAACATGGTTGCAGGACCTAAACCAAGATTCATTTCCTTAAAACATCTAATTGGTAAATTATAACTCTAACTACATTGATCGTGTGATTCTAGGGTAAGATATAGCGCAATCCCAAAAGGGGACATTACAACAAGAGAGTATTTTTTACACCAATTATGCATCTCACAAACTCAAGATTAGGGAAACATTAACCCATTATTTGCACCTCATACTACAAGAGCATAGCTAATTTGGAAGAGTATAGGGTGTAGGAAGAATGTTCATGAACAAGAAAAGGAGGTCATTGACAAGTTTTGGTATTATTCTAGTCTATTGTTCAATGTAATGTCCCTCTTCTAACTTAAACCAGAACTAACCCAGCACTTCTGATTTCCCGTGAGGCTTGCACTAAGGGAATGGGCTTTGATAATTTCAATTCAAACCGTTAAGATCTAAAGCAGATTTATATTCATAAGGAGGAAGGAAGAAACTCTTTAATCCAAAGACAATTGTTAGTATGTATTCAACCTAAATAAGACATATACTTAAAATATGTCACAATACATTGCACTGCCAGCATGTTGTAGTGAAGAGCATCCATACAACATTTGAATCTCAAACCTGTTGATGCGTGTTTTATGACACAACAAACATCCTAGAATAAAGTGTCAAAGACGCTATATCCCCTCTTGAAAAACTACCTCATATGCTAAGACTGCAAGTAAGATCATACGGTAATTCCAATGTTTAAGATGAGTGTGGATAAGCTCTATGGTTGATGTGATTTGCTGGGGGCACAATAGGGATTTACTTTTGCAAGTTACTCAGAAAAGCAAAGACATAAATACAGTATCATTTTGGATTTTTCTGACTTTATAAAAAAAAGTGAAAAAGAGTAAGGGTTTAGGAGTCCTATGCTATTCCTATGAAATCAAGAGACGACAAGGATTGAGTGAAACTAAATAAACAATACTTTGCTTCGCCACGCTAAACGACAACTACACAAAGCAAGTGCAATCTTCTGGGATTTGTGCTTAAAATTTCTTTACCACGAACAATACCATCAATAAAACAACATTATTCGAAGTAAACGTTGAAGCATCCACAATAAAGCTCAGTCTAACTTTACGCATTGAATGAAACGCATCCACTCAAAGAAAGTATGAGCTAAGTTTCGCTAACCCTTGTTATCAATCTATCATTCTCATTATCATACATTTAAACGAAATTCTAATTCTAGTCTACTAGACGAGGACGAGAAATATGTAACCATGCAACCATTTGACAATCAAAGGACTCAAAGCACCTAATGCATTATGAATTTTATTATCAAGATAGTCTTTTGCAACAATCTCATAAAACTCTCTCTCTTATTCCCTACAATCTCTTCTAATCTCTAATGAATTCTCTAATCTCTAATTCTCCTTAATGATCTCCTGATATCTACTTATCTATCTATCTATCTATGAAATGAGAGAGAAGTGGGGGAGGCGGTTATATAGCATTCCCAGATTACAATGAATGGCCAAGATCAAAATGAGATCAACGGCCCAGATTAAACATAACCAAACCCTAATTAGGGTTTCCAAAACATCAATTAGTTAACTGGAGAGAACTTCAGGCACTAGGATTTGCATCCTTATCCACTTGCAGAGCATTACGTTCGGCGAACTTGGACACGATCAGGCTAACTTCCTCCATAGCAATGTCCGGCAACGCATTAACGTTGTATTCCAGCAAGTCCAAACTTTCAGCACATTCTGCAAAAGTGATCGTCCATTTTGGTTCATGCAGCAAGAAAGCATCTCTGATGGTCATGAAGTTGAATGCCTTGGTAAAATTTTCTTTCATGATTGGCCCAGAGGTGGTGGAGAAAATTCTTTTAACTTGTTCTTTTAAATTTTGTGGCTGCAAGTGTTTCTTTCGAACAATATCTCGGTCCAGCATATCCGCAGCCATTTGATAAATTTTACTCTGAATCTCCTTTGCCTGCTCTTCAACTTTGGCGCCATCTTGCTTTACCCTTTCCAGGACTTCTCCCCGTGAAAATAGCGTAGTACCAACTGCTGAAATCATATGCAGCTCTAGCTTCAATAATCCTGTCATCAATCAACCTCTGCTTCGGGATGCCCTTTAACTCTCGAAGACATGGGATAATTTTACTCTGAATATCTTGGAGGCCATCCCATGCTTTCGCTAAGTCTGTAACTCGTGACAGCAAAAAGGAAGTTTGCTCATACACATATGCCAGCTTCTCCGCGAATTCCATCGCCTCATCTTGCTTTCTAGCCATCCAGTCTTTAGCTTCTCTGGCTGTAGTCAACTCTTCTTCAAAATTTCCAACTAGTTCTTGTGAAGAGTTTGGAAGTGGAGGTGCTAACTGGTCACCCTGATTTAGCGGCCTGGTCAGATGCTGGTTATACTCTTTTAGACGCTCAATCTCTCTTTTATACTCTCTTTTCTTTTCCACTTCCCTCTCCAGCCTAGACTTGATGGTGGCAACAGAATTGTCCAAGTCCTCAACTTCTTGCCCTTTTGTCGTCGAACCCATGTCAATAGTTGTGATGGCATATTTGTTCGGGGCAATTTCTTCTTGGAATTTATCAACTGTAGGCACTGCTATTTGCACTGTGCGATTGCCAGCCTCATCCCTTTGTATGGCAGAAAATTTCTTGGCTTTCTTTCTTGTGGCAGTTTGCTCTAGCCTAGCCAAGAAGTCTATGGCGTCATCCTCTTCAGGTACCTCTACTGGCACCTTTCTCTTTAGTCTTTCCTTCAGCCAATCTAGGATGGTTGACTGTTCAATTCCATCTTCCTGTTGATCCTAGACATCCTGCATATCCTGAACTTCTTGCACATCTTGAATTTCTAGCATATCTTGAATCTCCTGCACAGATGGGTCTTCCTGGATTCCTTTGAGGGCGGAAATCATTCCCTCTTCAAATTCTCCATCCATGATGTCTGTGTCATTGTCTGATTCCAGAATCTCCGTGCCTGTAGGAGAAGTTTGATCATCGTCTTCTGATTGCACTGGCTCCACATCTCTAACTGGAGAAGGAATTCTGACATGCTCTCAAGACTCTTCATTCATGGCTAATATTTCCTCTATATTTTTGGACGTGGCCGAATGAAGGGGCCTGGATTTGTGCCTCTTTTGAGAGGGTCCTTCATCTATTGTTTTCTTCTTTGCAGAGTCATCAATCTCTTTCCTCTTTTTCAAGTTGGCAACATCCATTGGTCCATCTCCACGAGATGCACCGGCATTTGAGGAACAGGATTCTGTATCTCCCATCAATTCATATGTGAACTGTACATTCCTTCGCCGCAAAACTTGTACTTGTTGGTCTATCCACCATTGGGAATATTTGAATACAAGCCGCATGAATGTTGCCAGGTCACCCAACTCAGGCTCAGACTACCTTACAGGAAGTGGCTCTCTTTCATCGAAGCCCGGTTGCACATATACTCCATCATCATCCAGTTGATCAGGTACTTGGAAGAGTTCAGTCGCCCTTATCATATTCAACAGCAATCTTGACCACAATCTTTTCCTCACATCATATTCATCAGCCGCATTGGCCCAAAAATCTTCTAAGTCTATCCTGTGCTTGTATTTCTCTTTGTCCACAGTTCTAATGTGATGGAGTGGATCAAAGTCATTCCTGGGTTTGTAGGATATGAATGGGTATTTTTGCATCTCTAGTCGAGCACTCTCTGCTACCTGTGCTGATGGACATGATTCTTCCATATTGCCAATGAAGAACAGAAAAGTGACAGCTTCCTTCTGTTTTGGCCTTTGGATATTCTGATATGTCTCCAATTGCCTTAGAACTTCCAACAAAACCATTTTGTTGGTAGGGTAAATGGGCAGTCTGTACGGGCGTCCTGTAAATCCTTGAATCCTGATGTAAGTAAATTTGGGATACTGGATGAACCAAGATCCATATTTGCCAATCAGACTTTTGGCCTCACGGGTGAGTCTCTGATGCGCTTCGCCTTGGAAAAGTCGAGTGATATACATAAGAAAGGCATCATGTGCTCGTTTGAAGTGTGTTTTCTCCTTCAGCTCCAACTACGGATAGCAATCGTAGGATTTGAATTGTCCTTTGCCGTTGCCGACTACACCTTTGCAAACCAGGCCAGTATATTTGTAAGTCCTTGCAAGCAGGTATATGACATAAGAGCTCATATGAAAGGTCTTGGCTTTCTCCAGGTTGACCAACTGCTCATGGAGGCTGTCACTGATCATTCTAGACTAGTTAAACATCTTCACTCTGGAAATTATTTCATCAACGAAATAATACATCCAGGCTTCAAAAGGCGCACCCTGAGGATTGCCTACCATTCTATTCAGCAGCAAGACAATGTCTCCATATTCTTCTTTAAAATTTGTTCTGGCCAACTTTTTCGGTATCTTTTTGGCAGTAGGTCTAGGCTTCAGCAACCAGGTCTTATTTATATTTGATGCACAAAGGTCTTGCTAATCTTGATAAAGTTTAAGTGCATCATCTTTGGTTTGATAGGATGTCCAGTTGTAAACTGGAATTCCAAAGGTTTCTTGTATGGCTTGCTCGGTCAAATATGCCAGTACTCTTCCATCAGGTGCTTCTATCTATCTTTCCTGTGCATTATAATACAATGCACACTCCACCATGAGCTCTGGGCATTCTTTTGCTGGCGGAAATCCAGCTGCATGAACAATACCGTTGCGCATCATCCTTCTTGCAATTGGCGTAGGAAAACGTCCATCACTTCCGTACATTCGTTTCTTGAAATCATCGAAGTCAACATGGCCAAGGTTGGTGTCCACAATGTTCTCCCATTTGGATTTGATCTTGAACTATAGCTGTGCACCCTTGCTGGCAAACTTCATTTTTATTCTCTTGAAAATAAATCTGCAAGAAGATACAAAGAGAATATTACAATTTAAAATTTAAATTACTCGAAAAATATTCTAGCTAATTGACAAATCAAACTTCGTGAAGAATTACGCTGGAAATGAAAGAATTAACGAAGTTTCGCTTGCCAAAATGAAGTAAAGAAAATAAATCTGCCTGGCTTCTTTGGAAAAAAGAAATGATCACGATCACAATGCTGGCTGGTATGAATATGCTTTCTTCACTTTGCTTCAAACTTTCTCAACTTTCTTGCCTTAGCCAAACTTTCTTCTCACAACTTTTCTTTCGAAAATCGAATGATTGCAAAATGAGAAGCAGATCCAATCATAAAGATGAGAAAATTGACTCATTTAGCAAATTTCAATTGTTTCCATTAAATCAAATTTGAACTTGGCTTGGACTTAGCTTCTAAATGGCAATTTTTATCTTCAACAACAGTCTCCGGGAAAGTTTCTAAGTTAGGCGCCAGTTCAGTGAAGTTCTTTTTGTCTTTTTCCAATTTTGATTTTTTCAAAGTTTATCTTTTTGGGGTGTTGAAAAATAAAAAATTAAAATAATTAAAATAATTATTTTATGTGTCGTTTTCAACCCCTTTATTTTATGGCATTTTATTTTTCATCTAAGGCAATTTGATTTTTATTTAAAATTTTCTTCTTGCCTTTGCCTTAGGCGAATTTTTTCTTCCAATTTTATTTTGCCATAATTTTCTTTCCATCTTCCCAAGTCCCAGGCGAAATTTTTGAAGCATATTAATGCTAGACTTAGGAAAAATTCTTTATTTTCTCTAAGTGTGGCGAATTTCTCAAGGTGCCAAGCATATCTTTAAATTTTCCAATGTCCAAACTTAGGCAAAGTTTTTTGATTTTTTTTTACTTCTCTAAGTATGGCGGACTTTGCTTGAAGTCAAGCCATGCCTTTTATTCCAAGGCGGACTTTCCATTGTTTCAAGCCATTCAATTTTTTCTTAGCCCATGCTCAAGTCATTACACTTCTCCATATAGCAATTGTTTAGGCCATATACTATTACCCCAGGCGGACTTGGCTTTATTTCATGCCATTCTTCACTTTGCTGGGCTGACTTACCTTTATTTCTTTCCACTCTACATGGGGCGGACTTTACTTCACTTCATGCCATCCATCTTGGGGCGGACTTCATACTATGTCAAGCCATTTAATGTTCCTTGGCTGGGCGGACTTGCCACTTATCCATGCCATTGTCTTCTTGCTGAGGGCGGACTTGCCACTTCTCCATGCCATTAGCTGGGCAGACTTGGCATTATGTCATGCCATTGCTTTTGAAGTTGCTGGGTGTTGTACCCAAACCAAATTTTTTTTTTTGCTTCATTAAGGCATTTTGCATTTTAAAGTCTAAACCTTGCTAATTTGATGTAAAACATAGTTTTGGGCAATATCAAGTATGGAGTTTTTGTCAATAGTTTGTCAGTCAAAGTCAGTTATATTGGTCAAACCTGAAGCAGAGACTCAAAATGAAGATTTTCACGATGAAGGAGTATTTCACGATGGCATTTCATATTGCAAACGGTCATTTCAATGATCGAGACAGAGTTTTCAGTGATCAACTCATGGAGATTTTTCAGAGGAAAAGCCTCAAAGTGCAAGTACAGCTCAGGGGCGCCCAGTTTTTTGGAGGTCAAGATCTTGTCTGAAGTGCTCAAGCATCCAGTCAATCTCTTCAGAATCAGCCTGGCTATCCGTCGAGTTATCCAGCGAGGCGTTCCGAGACTCACAGCTCCAGTTATTCATGATAGAAGGTAAAATCCCTAAATTTTAGGAGATGGAAATTTTGCTCTTTTCAGGCAAAAGCGCGCCTCTAGCTTGAGGGCGCCCATTTCAAGGCAGGGGTAAAACTCGTCAGTTTCAATACCGAATGCAGTCAATTGGTTGCCAACTAGTCTGCTTATCCGACGAGATATCAAGCAAAGTCATCGATTCGAGTTCAGGCGGCAGTCGTCCAAAGATCGGCTTAAAATGGAGTTTTCATGTTTTTGAGCTTCTCCGTTTATGCCCAGTGCAAGTACAAGCCAGGGGCGCTGGCTTAAAGGACCCTCCAGACGCCAGAATTTGCAGATAAAGTCTTCACGACATCAGTAGTATTCTTGCCTAGCTCCGCGATGCATCATTCAGCTTGTCGATCCGACGTTCCTGGTGGTCGTGGTGGAGATTCTACTAAGCACGTAATTTTACGGGCGGAACCAACAAATGGTTTTCAGTGCATTTTCATAGTCTTAAAGCCTGGCCTTTAGGGTCGAGATGAGCCGTTCGCGTTAGTCTTCATGACTATTGGCGTAATCAATTTATCTTTCAACGAACATGGCCCGTCGACCGGCATTTAGCGTCGCTTCGTCGTGTGAGGTCTTGGTATAATAATATAGTAAAGAAAGCGTTTGGAAAACCAGCTTATTTAGAGGCGGTGGCAATTTTATTTAAAATCGCCTTTGGAGTTTTGAGGTCTTAGAAGCAGTTTTCTTGCCTCGTCACCTCCAGTGACTTCTCTTAAGGGCCCTCCTGGCTGTCCGTTAAAACAGATAATGCCTGAATCGGGTCATCTCAGCTCCAGATATCAACTGTCAAAGTAGGGTGTTTTTGATGACGTTTGATTTTCGTCAAAATGACAAAAGTGCAACCTTGAGCCAGGGGCGCTTTCTTTTTGAGGCCCTTAACACAGCTTTTAGCTGTCGTGCATACAGTCATCAGATGCAGAATATCTCGATCATGCGGTGAGCTTCGTCTGCGTGTCAGCCGGGGTTCAAGTTTGCCGGTAGCGGCCGTTTAAAAGTGTCGGAATGGCAGTTTAGGAAAATGGCCAAATGCGGAACGCGTAAAAGCGAATTTAATCAAGAATTAAGCCCTATTAATTTTTCAGGGGTCAAAAGCGATGGATTTTTGGGTTGTGTCTCGAGACATTTCTTCCTTGTTGATGGGCTTTTCGGGTTGATTATCTCGGTCAGTCGGCATCACCCGGTCATCCGGAAACCAGTGTCGAAGTTGGTCAGTCGCGACAGTGCTGTCAGCTATTAAATAGGGAGTTAGTAAAAAATGAAGTATCCTGAGCAAAAGGACGCCTATATGCTCATGTGATGACTTTTTGGAATCAGTAAAGTCAAAAGATGAAGCTCAGAGCTTCAACCAGTTTGTCAACTGAAGTTCGGAATATGCTTGTCTATAAATAGCATTTTCTATTTTTGGCGCCATTGCATGATAATAATTATTTTATTATTATTTTCAAATTTGAACTTCAGCTAGTGGCAGTCGAACTAAAGAGCAACCAATCAGAGGCTTTCTATTCTGGTTAGGGTTTATGAATTCTTGCAGTTGCTAAGTGGTGCGAATTTATTATTATTTATATGTGACGCCATCTTCATTGTTCTTCACAAGATTTCAAAGAGAATTCGTATTTCTCAAGAGCAAAATCAATCTTGAATGAAATTCGTATTTTTCTAAAGGCAAATTCATTTCCTCCAAAAGAGATCGAAGTTTGTTAAAACCAAAGCAAATTCAAGAGCAAAATCGTATTTCTTCAAAAGAGCTAAGTGGCGCACATCTTCAAGGCAATTCGCAAATCTTCAAAGGCATATTCAATATTTTAAAGCAATTCGCAATTCTTCAGAGGTTTCAAAAACGAATTAAGATTCAAAGGCATATTTATCATCTCAAAGGCGAATCCTCAAATTCATACAAATTCGTATTTTCTTCAGAGAAATTCGAATTTCTTTCATTAAAAAGGCGCAAATTTCAAGAGCAATTCGTGGTTTTCAATTCTAAAGCGAATTCTTCCAGTTCAGAGGCAGAATCTTCATCAATTCACAGGGGCGATTTTTCCTAACATATCTTTTTGCAGATTCAAGTTCACAAATATCAGCAATTCAAAGAAATCTTAGGCGATTTTCACAGAAAAAGACATCAAAAAACGTCTTTTGCATCCTTTAAATCTCAGATTTCTCACAAAATACATTGTGCATGTTCCTGAAATTGGCGAATTTGGCAAGTCTCAGTATCTGGATCGTTTCCATATA
Source organism: Sequoia sempervirens (assembly GCA_007258455.2). NCBI lineage: Eukaryota > Viridiplantae > Streptophyta > Pinopsida > Cupressales > Cupressaceae > Sequoia > Sequoia sempervirens. Next base: position 9,959 of record VDFB02137027.1, read on the forward strand.
ATTTCCTCGAGTTAAATTTGTGGAATTTTGATTTTCCACCGAATTTTATGGCCGAACACTGGTTCTCTGGTGCTAATTTTCTCAAGTGAAAATCTTT
>VDFB02137029.1:0-39664 GCA_007258455.2 Sequoia sempervirens
TTTATTCTTATATTCATACATTCCAAATTATTTTCTTTTTTTCCACTTGAATTTTCAATATGGTGATGTCATCATTTTCTTTCTTCAACAAATCATTGACTTATCTATGTCTTTCTCTGAACTTTTTGGTTTGTTATCTCAACTTTTTGATGCATTCATTTGCTTCTTTGAGATTTTACTTTTGATCTTTATTCTCTTTTTCAATTTTTTCAAGATCTTAAAGAGAAATTTCAACTTCTCCTTTAACATTCAAACACTCACTTTCAACAATAAAATTAGATAACTCTTCATCATCCATTGTTCAATTTATAAGATCTTCCCCAAGCTTTTAGGCCTTTTAAGAGGAACGAGGCTCTGATACCAATTGTTGAACACTCAATATATTGAGAAGGGGGGTGAATTAGTATACTATTAAACCAATTGATCATAAACTATCTATTTATGATGTTTTCTACACAACAATAACCCAAATAGAATATAATATCCTATCTCTCTTAAAAGGTAAGTTTTTATCAAAAAGCCTCAAGAAACAACCCCAAGGTCTCTTATGTCATGTCTTGACAATGCAACAAACAACTCAGTGATAATAGTGTTGGAAAAACAAGGACACACAACTGAGAGGGGGGTGAATCAGTTGTGATAGAAACTTAAAATTTTCTTACTTAACTCAATTTAATCTTAGATCCGATGAATAAGAAATTAACCACAAGCAATTAACACATCAGAGAGACAAAGAACACCAATATTTTTTTATGTGGAAACCCTGTTAGGGGAAAAACCATGATGGATGTTAGTCCACAAGATTATACTCTATTAAAAGTATAATGAAAAATAATAAGGGGAATGCACATGCATTCAGGAAAATTTCCTAGAGCTCACTGCTCAAATACAAAAGAGGACTCATTGTCCAACAATACAGAAATATGGATTAGATAAACAGAGTATGAACTGAAAGAATGCTTCTACACAAGCTTGATTACAATTCCAATTAAGCATAGAAAACCTTCTTCTCACTACACTCAAATTTCTTCACTCTTTTCTTTGCAATCAAATGATAGAAACACTATTCACTCATTTACACTTTCTCTAGCATAAATTCACACTTATGCACACACTAAATTTTCTCAACCAATCATTCTTATATATCCACTACATGTGATTTCATCATAACTTAGTCGGCCAGAAAAATAAAGCATATTTTCAATGTTGGCCCAAATTCATAAATAAATTTCTAATGCAGATCAACCAAGGTTGGCCACAACATAGTGGATACCTAAATTAACATCTCCAATATGAAAATACTTTAATTAATTTCACCACTAACATCCACAACACACTACCATCAACATGTTGGCCAGGAACATGAAAAACCAAACATGTGCAAGAAAATATTTTCAACCGTGAGCTTTTTGAGTAATGTGGAAATACCACAAAGATAGAGAATTATCTAGAGACATTTGAAAAAACCAAGAAAAACTAGAGAATCATATGCAACAACTAAGATTACTAGAATAACACAATCTTCATTCAGGAACACTGATAGAGACCATAGAAACACTATCTGACCACAACACAATCAAAACATTATGCAAACCTCTAAAAATTCCAATAGATGATCTAGAAACATCCAACATTAAACCTTTTAATCCACACCAACCAATATTTTATGTACATAACAAGACACCTTCATGACTTGCACAGTTCCACTAGGAACCTAGAACACTTTCTCTTACAATTTTCTCAATATCCTCAACATATACAACAACTGATATACCAAATGCTAATAGTGTTGACATCAATGACAACCACATATTAGAAACCATATCCACATCATCTAACATTATCCCCCTTTGGCATTGATGGCAACACAAGATGTGAAAAATACCATCAACCCAACACACTGACTTCTTCTCAACTACACTTCTCCCCACAAGGCTCTTTTCCTTAGAAATATATTTCACAGTGCACTTCTCCCCCTTTGACATCAATGGAAAAGGTAACAATGACCTTTCCATAAACATGCTCTGAACCACATATCAACACATTTGACTACTCCCCCTGAGTAGCAGCCATAGAAACATCAATTCATATTAGAATGTAGCAATATAGCCCACAGTTGATGCAAGTAAATGCATGTTTTAGTTCTTATCAAGAGGGGTAATTACCCCTAGAATTCCTCTAAGATACACAAAAGTATCCTTCAGCATTGGCTTAATAAATATATCTACAATATATTCTTTGGTAGGCACAAATTCCAATCTGACTTCTTTCTCATTCACTTTTTCCCTCAAGAAATGAAACTTGATCGATATATGATTAGTCTTGGAATGCAACACCATATTCTTTGAAATATTTATTGTACTTGAATTGTCATAGTATATGGAAATAGGATCTTCATATATTATCCTGATATCTCTCAACATTTTTTTCATCCATATCACTTGAGTACAATTATTAGCAGCAACAATGTATTCTGCTTCAGCAGTAGATAGAGAAATGGTATTCTGCTTTTTTCTTAACCACAAAACCAATTTATTCCCTAGGAAGAAAGAACCACCACTAGTACATTTCATGTCATCTACATCTCCAACCCAATCCACATCAGTAAATGTGCACAAAGTGAGATCATCATCCTTTGGATACCAAATTCCAAAGTCAACTATTCCTTTTAGATATCTAAAAATTCTCTTCATAGCAGTCACATGTGATTCTTTTGGATTAGCCTAAAATCTAGCAACCATACATACAACATTCATAATGTTTGGTCTAGTCTGAGTTAAATAGAGCAATCCACCAATCATTGACCTATACCTAGTTTTATTTTCCTTAGGAGAATCATCATTTTGTGTCAACTTACATCGAGTCACCATGGGGGTACCAATAGGTTTTGATTCATCCATTCCAAACTTCTTCAACACTTCTTTCACATATTTGGATGGAGACATGAAAATCCCCTTGTCCAACTGTGTGACTTGCAATCCTAAAAAGAAATTCATTTTTCTCCAATCATACTCATCTCAAATTCATTCTTCATTTCATCAACAAACTTCATACATAGATTATCATTTCCTCCAAAAATGATGTCATCAACAAAAACTTCTATAATTAACTCATTATTATCTAATTTGAAGTATAAGTTGCTATCAATAGTACCTTTAGTGAATTTGAGCTTCAGTAGATATTTGTCCAATCTAGCATACCATGCTCTGGGGGCTTGCTTAAGTACAAATAGAGCTTTCTTCAATCTACAAACCATGTCTCCCTTGTCTGTTAGATAAAATCCATTTGGTTGTTCAATGTACACTTCTTCTAGTTCTCCATTCAAAAATGTTGACTTCACATCCATCTGATAGACTTTGTAATTCTTGTATGCAACATAAGCAATAAATAATCTAACAGCTTCAATTCTAGCAACAAGGGCAAAGGTTTCATCAAAATCAACACCTTCCATTTGAGAATACCCTTTACATATTATTCTTTCTTTATTCTGGACAACTTCACCTTCTTCATTCAACTTGTTTCTAAATACCCATTTAGTAGCAATTACATTTTTGTCTTTGAGTCTCATAACCAGTAGCCATGTGTCATTCTTTTCAATTTGTGTCAGCTCTTCCTTCATAGCTTCTATGAACCATGATCCTCATACTTGCAAAACACAAAAAAAAAACACATTAGAAGATTGAAATGCAAGTTAGAAACATAATTCCTCAAGAAATCCATTTATCAATGCTCTAAATAGGAAAATGAAAGCAATACAATGAGAAATTAACAAAAGAGATTAAATCCTATGAAAGCAATGTAAATTCTTGATCTCTTGAGGGAGTTGGTGCCAATTTGATGTGAAAATTGGCCCTTTCCCAACTCCAATGCTAGCTTTGATGATTTGATGAAGATTGTGATCCACTTTGATGAAGGTTGATGAATGCTCCAAGCTAAAATCTGCAAAAAACCTAGCTATGATTCAATGAGATGGATGAGAATTGCTAAGTATTTTAGCATGGTAACTTTGCATAATTGTGGATGATGAAATAAGGATATAAGCTCTTTATTTATAGATTGATAAGTTGAAGAGATGTCCAAATTTGATCAATGTGGGACAAAGATTCAACCAATGATATGATGCCACTTGTCAACATGTGAGAGGATGAAGGTTGAGCAAGTTTTGAGGAAATGTGCAAGTTTGAAATTTGAATTTGATGAGATGACATGTTTAGGGGGGATGAAAAATGAGTTAAATGCCAAGTGGGAGACATGTAAGAGACAATGTAAGAGCTTTAAATGCTTTGTTGGATGGACAAGTCTTTTTGGGGGGAGATTTCAAATTTGAGGAATATTCCCACTTAGATGCCTTTTTGAATGTAAATAGAGAATTAATAAATCAAATAAATGATTTAATTGTGCAAGTTGCAAAATCTAGAGGATTTGAATGATTAGGATTAAATTAATCAGGATTTGATTAATTTAAGGGATATTTAGCTGATTTGACAATTTGATTTAGATTTTTGGATTAATTTAAATCAAAAAGAGAGGAATATGATAAGAGGCTAATTAAATAAAGATTTTGATTTATTTAATTAAAAGGGGATGGTGTTAGATTAAATCAAATAAGGTTTTAATTTATTTAATTTAACGTAGATAGACTTTAGAGATTTTAATCAAATAAATTGATTATTTAATTAAATAGATAATTAGATTAGATGAATTGATTTAATTAACAAGGGAAAGTGACTTAATTAGACAAAATAAATTTATTTAATTAAGAGATGAATATTGATGAATTTAATCAGATAAGGAATTTGATTAAACAGTTAGACTGAGGGATGATTTAGGAAGAAACGATGTTAGTAGATCAGAGTGTGATATCAATCTGTATATTTTCGATGTCTACATTTTGCCCCTCTTTGAAGCAATGCACTTGTTGCATTGGTTCAAAGAATAATCTTGCCATGATCAAAATCAAAAAATTTCTCTAATTTTTTGAATGCCCCACTATTGCCCCAGCAAGAAGAATTATGCTGGTATACTGCCCCCTCGAGAGATCGGGCGAAGAGGTTTGATTTGAGGGTCAATCTCTCGAAAAAGAGGTTCAAGATCAGTTCAACTCAAATATTTGATGTAGACAGATTTGATGATGTAGACAGTCATCAGCCATGGCTAGCCTCATGCCTATTTTGATATATTACACACACTTGATCCTGATTCGTACCATGACATTGACATTATTGATGATGCATGGATGGTATGGATGCATGTGATATGATATGATGATGATTTTATGATTATGCATATGGGTGATAGATGTATGGTTTATGAGATGTTTTAGAATAACTAATATATATTATGCGATGATGGGGATGAATGCATGTGGTATGATTAATGCTTTTTGTATGATATGATATGCAATAGTCAGTATGCTAATAGTTTGTGGATGCATGATGGATGTAATGGTGATGATTTATGATTAACTGTCATGGTACCATGTTAGCGTGAAAAACAAGAGATTCCAACAAGACATGAGATGATGATGATGATGATGATGATGATTACTTGCCGAGGAGTTGGGATTTTCAAAGGGCCAATTACCTTATGTTTGATAACACACATAGGCACGATGCATCAAGGTATAGAAAACCAGGATGGCATGGTACCTAGTGTGATGGACTTTGACTCGACAATCAGATAGGAGTATTCTTGTTCACACCTGACATACGGAAACCTTGCTAGGATGTACTTTAGAAGTTTCAAACACCTCAGACCAAAACATGGAAAGGTAAACCTATCCCTGTAATAGTCAACAAGGTGCCCTAGACCTCTTCCATACATACCTACCAAAGCAAGTATTCGCCAAGGTTATATTACAAGAACGTCCAACAAGCACAACAGACAAAAGATAATGATCATTGCCCCATTCCTATTTCTCTAAATCCTTTGTTTTGGGATATCATCGAGACGTCCTTGGAATGAGCGCAAATAAGATAAGTCAAAAGATAAAGACCAAGTAAATAAACAGACTAATGCTCTTCAATACCGCTAATGGAAAAGGATGTGTTTTCTAAGGATGATAAGCGAAACTTATTGCCAAAATATAATGCCCATTGTAGGAAGGATTCATCCTAGGACATGTTAATGGATGGTGGCACGTCATTTCGTTTATGAGGGATGATTGATATGGGACAAATTCAGATGATGGTGTCATCGATACAAAGAGATGACCAATTTATTTACTCACTGTCCTAGACTTAAGACTTGATGCTTTTGAGTTCTACTTTTAACCTGCTAGACTTGTTTCTAACTGTTTCACCAAAGGTTGAGGATGACGATTAGTTTATTATGAATGGTGTTTATTTTGGGTGCAAGCGAGATGAGGCGGATGGATTTTTTCAAATATTTGGGTGTTTTTGATGTTTTTGCAATGTTTTGAGGCTGTTTTTGGTATTTTTCCGAGATTTTCAAATCTTTTGATTTCTGGTTTTCCAATGTTTTTGTGATTTTCTGAGATTTTGATCAAGAGACTAACCTAAAGACCTATCTTAGGGGCCTCAGGGGCTTATCAACAGATTAGCCTTGCCTACATTATACACGCAAAGACCACGTAGTTCGACTGACAACTTGATCGATTTACAAATGAAGATATACATGATGAGATGTCAGTTTATTATGACAAACTCCTATAGGACTGACCTAAATGTCTCGGGGGATAATCAAAGATCAACCTTGCCTACGTTCAGGCTCAGAGACAACGTAGTTTGACAAGACGACTCTGTTTTTGACTTTTTGAATGACCTTCTAACCTATTTTTGGATTTTTGAAATGTTTTGGATTTTTTTGGTTTTTTCTGATTTTCTGATGTTTTTGGATTTTCTAATTTTCTGATGTTTTTGGATTTTATAATTTTGAGGACTTTAAGACCATACACGAATCCAATCCGATGAGAACATGCCCCTAGTGTCATGCAATAGACTGCTCTAATAAAAGTAGGACAAACTGACCTTGAGGATGGGCCGAGTAGTACTAGGAGGGACCATGATACGAGCACAGGACCAAGCTATGGTGCGGATGGGAGTGGATGAGTGATGAATGGAGATATGGATGTGATGGATGATGGAGGCGAAATGGAGGGATATAAAGATCCTGGTGGATGGAAAATGCTTATTTACACAAGGTGCCTGTTTGCCAGGTTTTCACCAAGGTACTTGCCCAAAGTGCCACCGAAGTGGTTTTCACTAGAGGACGATTTTTTCTCTTTACTATTTTCTTGATTTTTTGATTTTTTTGTTGTCACCAAGACGCCTGTTTGCTAGGTTTTCGCCGAAGTAACCATTTTTTCAGGACTTTTATGATTTTTGGATTTTTGGTTCTATACCTTGAAAGATTTAGGCATAAAAACTTTTTGAGATGGGAGCTATTCGCAGGCTCCTGAGTTCCCCGCCGGGGTGTTGATAGCCCGATATGCCCTGATTTGTAGCTTGCTGTGACGATGAAAGGCCCTAACCAATTGGGTTCGAACTTGCCTTTGCTGCTGGGATTTGGGACATTCTTCTGATTTTCTTTTAAGACTAGTTCTCCGACTTGGAAAGTCCTTCTTCTGATCCTCTTGTTGTAGCTTCGTTTGAGTCTATTTTGATAGACTTACAGATGGTTTAAAGCATCTAGACGTCGCTTGTCCAATAGTTCCAGCTCGTTCAGTCTTGAAACTTGATACTCCTCGTTCGTGATGAGGTTTTGCAATGATACTCTGAGGGATGGTAACTCAATCTCAATGGGCAAGATGGCCTCTGATCCGTAGACAAAGGAAAATGGTGTGGCACTAGTGGGTGTGCGGATGCTAGTTCGGTAAGCCCAAAGGGCAGGATTAAGCTACAAATGCCAGTCACGACCTGCGTCATTGACTATTTTCTTGAGGATTTTGAGGATGGTTTTATTTGTGGCTTCTGCTTGGCCATTGCCTTGGGGATAGTATGGGGTGGAGAAGCGATGTTGGATTTTGAATTTCTCACACAAGTCGCGAACCTCCTGGTTCTTGAATGGTGTCCCATTATATGAGATAATGGCTTGTGGGACACCGTAACGACAGATGAGATAGTTCAGGATGAATTTTGAGATCTGCTTTCCTATTATGTAGGTCATAGGTATGGCTTCAACCCACTTGGTGAAGTACTTAGTTGTAGTTATAATGAATTTGTGGCCATTGGATGAGGTGGGTGTGATTTTCCCAATGAGATCGAGTCCCCACTGCGAAAAGGGCCATGGTGTGATAATCGGGTGAAGCTCTTGAGCTGGAGCATGGATAAGGTCCCCATGTTGCTGACATTGTAAACACCTTTTAGCATGATCATGTGCTTCTCGCTCCATCGTGGGCCAATAATACCCTAGCCTCAACAGTTTCTTGGCAATGGTCATTCCACTCGAGTGTGAGCCACAGATACCGTTATGAACCTTAGTTAGAGCGGTTAATGCCTCCTCAGCATTTAGACAGCGAAGTCAAGTACCCTCTATGCTTCTACGGTATAAGGTATCACCTAGGATGACAAATCTGGATTCCTTTTTGATAAAGGTTCGTTTTAGGCTCGATGGTAGGTTAGCGGGTAAGACTCCTATTCGAAGATATGTATAAATGTCATGATACCAAGGATCGCCAAGACCAACGATTTCACACACATATTCTGATTCTGGTACCTCGAATGTGGGAATGAGAATCTGCTCAATCAGAAATTCATATTTTGGTACATTATGAGGGATGTCTAATAGAGACCCAATTGTAGCCATGGCATCAGCTGCTCTGTTGCTGGTTCTTGGAATCTCCTCAAATGTTATGTCGATGAAGGATTCTTTTAGAGTTTCTACCAATTTTTTGTATGGGGTTAGCTTGTCATCCTTTGTCTGATATTCATTATTGACCTGATTTATGATCAACTGTGAGTCGCCGTAGACCTTGAGAGCAATGATATTCCACTGCACTGCTATCCTGAGACCTATAGTCAAAGCCTCATATTCTGCTATGTTGTTAGTGCAAGGAAATGCTAGTTTGTATGATTTTGGTATGTAGTCCCACTGTGGGGTGATGAAGAAGACACCAACTCCTGATCCATGTTGTGTATATGACCCATCGAAGTATAGTTTCCAATGATCAACAATGTTGAGGTTAAAAATAAACTCATCTGGAAAATCTGAGACAAGGGGATTCTCAGAATACATAGGTGCTTTTGCTAATTGGTCTGCAATAACTTGACCCTTGATGGCTTTTCTCTCAACATACTCGATGTCATATTCTGATAATATCATGACCCACTTTGCCATTCTGCCAGTTAACATTGCCTTTGATAAGAGATATTTAAGGGGGTCAATTTTTGCAATAAGCTTTATCTTGTGTGCCAGCATATAATGTCTGAATTTTTGGGATGCAAACACTACTGTGAGGCAAGCCTTTTCAATGAAGGAGTAATTTAGCTCATGACCGACCATTGTCCTGCTGATATAGTATATGGCTCTTTCTATTCCATTTTCATCATGCTGAGCAAGAAGAGCTCCTAGGGCTGCTGCTGTTGCTGACATATATAAGATCAATGGCTTTCTCGGGATAGGTGGCATTAACACTGGAGGTGTCAATAGATATTCCTTTATTTTGTTGAATGCCTCTTCACACTTTGTATCCCATTTGTATGATACCCCCTTGTGGAGAAGGTGTGAATATGGGTTCTGCTTGTCTGCCAATTGTGCTATGAACCTTCTAATGGATTGGAGCCTTCCTTGGAGGCCTCTTAGTTGTTTTAGATTCCTTGGTGCCTCCATCTCAAGGATTGCTTTGACTTTTGCAGGATCCACCTCGATACCCCTCATAGAGACTATGTATCCTAGTAATTTTCCTGATTGTACGCCGAAGACGCACTTCTTGGGATTTAGTCTGGCCTTGTATTCCTCTAATCTGTCAAAGATAGCACTTAGGGTTGCTATATGATCTTGTCTTTTTCTTGACTTTTCTAGGATGTCATCGACATAGTCTTCAACTGTTTTGTGAATCATATCATGAAATATCAGTGGCATGGCCCTTTGATAGGTTTCTCCTACATTCTTTAGGCCGAATGGCATCATGTTCCAGCAGTAGGTTCCCCATGGGCAAGTGAAAGCCGTCTTGTGTTGATCCTCTTTTGCTATCATAATCTGGTTGTATCCTGAAAATCCGTCCATTAGCGATAGCATCTCATGCCCTGCTGTCATGTCCACTATCATATCGATATTGGGAAGTGGAAAGTCATCCTTGGGACATGCTTTGTTCAAATCTCTGAAATCCATGTAGATTCTGATAGCTCCATCAGGTTTTGAAATAGGTACCAAGTTCGATACCCATTCTGGATAATCAATTGGTCGGATGAATCCAGCATCTAGTAGCTTTTTGAGCTCCATTTTGACTAACAAAGCTATTTGAGGATGCATTTTGCGAAGCTTCTATCTGACAAGTTTTGCATCTGGATACACTGCTAGGTGGTGGACCATAGTATTTGGATCAAGTCCTGGCATATCAGCATAACTCCATGCAAAGTTTATTTGTCTTTCCCTTAGGAATGCTGCTAGGAGTTCTTGTTCTTCTGATAATAGTGATTCCGCATAGAATGTTATGTGCGGGGTCTCCTCTGCTCCTAGGTTGATTGGGTTGCATTTTTCGCCAAGACCGCCGACTTCTTGATGAATAGCTCTTAGGGAAGATTGAATCCTTCATCCTTAGGCACCTCGCATGTGGTTTTCACCATTGGATACGTCCTTTATTTTTACTATTTTCTTGTCAGAGAGTGCCACGATGTGGTTTTCACTCAAGGACTTGGATATGATTCTTAGTTTCTCACTTTTGCGACTGAAGGATTCAATCATTTCCCCATAGTAGGCATGTGTGTCTAACTCCATTATGAATCTTGCCTTATGATCTCCATCTGGAATGTTATCCCTCAACCCCATGAATTCTGAGAGTGCTTCATCATTTTCGAATATATCAAGAACTGGTGGTCCTCGTTGGTCATAGTCGATCAATTGGGGGTAGACTAAGTGGATCTCATGATTTTGACTATCTAGTTCAAAGGATATGGTACTAATCATACATAGGGTGGTATCTTCGAATAACCTAGGTAGGTTGGATAAGGTATCTTCGTCATCACTACTAATGTAGGGCTCAGTGATAAAGTTATGCATGTCTGTCCCTATGGGTATTGGGGAGTGCACTTGTACTAGAACTGGCTGAGGAGAAACATTAGCAGCTCTAACCGGAGGACTTCGACCATGTATGGTTATTCTCGGAGTGGCACATCCAAGTCCAAGATTTGTTATAGGTCGCGTCTCAGGCATGATTGGTATTATGAGGCCATTGTCATTTTTTCCCAGTCTCTGATTTCGGTCATAGCCCATCGCAAGCATCATGTGTAGGCCTCTGCTTCTTTCATCCATTGGTAATTCAGGTGTCGGTCTTTCATCTCGATACAACATGTTTGATGGATCTGCTTCTATTACCTCATGGCCAAGGTCTCCCCACTTGTGAATTCAGATAATTTTGAGGATAGGTTTGTGATGAAGGAGCTTGATTTTCTTGTGGGTGTCCTCGTGATCTTGGAGATTGTGGTAACTCTCCTATCACAAAAGCATTGTTAGGGAGCCTATAACTTCCACAACCATCCTCCTGGATGATGAGCTTGATATCAGATATGGTGGGAATGGCGGTGTCTCAGTCATAGAAGTGACGTGAGAGTGACAGATCAATGTACATGTGGATGGGCCCTCATCATTTTTCAGCACTTGGGGATTTTGTAATATTTGGCTTCAAGGTTCTTGCAGTGAAAATGGCTCGGATCTCCATGGACGTAACCTTTGTCCATTATGTGTGAATTTCACACATTGGTGGAAGGTTGATGCTACGGCTTTCATTGCATGGATCCATGGGCATCCCAGGAGAATGTTGTATGGTAAGTCGAGGTCCAGGACCTGACAGGTGGTTTCCATAAGCGTTGGCCCTACTTGGATAGGGAGCTTAATTGTGCCCTGTGACACTCTTTCTTGGTCATCATATGCTCTTATTGTTATGCCCTTTCCTTTGTCAATGGAATCTTCTGATATCTTTAACTGCTTGATGAGGCTAAAAGAACAAATGTTCAAACCTGCACCTCCATCCACCAGGACCCTTTTGATTTTGCTTTTGTTCACAATGACCTCTAAGTGAAGTGCACGATTGTGAGATGGTTGGGCGGGAAATTCTTGGTCAGAAAATGTAAGGAGATTAGGTGTTATGATGTTTCAAACCATAGCTTGGAATTGTTCCGCATCAAGATCTGCGGGGATGGTGGATGTGGCTAATGCTTCTTCGAGGATCTTTTTATGGGCCGATGACATTTTTAACAACTCCATGATGGAGATGTGTGCTGGAATTCTCTTGAGTTGGTCTACAACATTGTAGCTATACAGAACAGCTCTTGATGAAGGGACTCTATTGGGTTGGGATGATCCTACGATGGTGACTTTTCCGCCTCTTGTGGTGACTCCACAGTCTTCGGCATGGGCGCCCTTGATGGTGATGACCATGCAATTTTCATTGAGGTTGGCAACAACGGTTTCGTATACATGATTTACACTGCCTTTTCCTTTATCCTTGTTATTCCCTTTGTTGCCATGATTCGGCATCGGATTCGTGTAGATTTTAAGATCTTGATTCCTAGTAGGTGCTTCCACATTTATGATTCTTTTGTCGATGAGATCTTGAATGATGTTCTTGAGTCTCATACAATTATTTGTGGTGTGGCCTTTAATTTTGTGGAATTCACACAGCTGATTCTCATTGTACCAAGGAGGTTTGACATCAGGTTCTTGATAATTTTCAAATGTAGGAGCTTGAATGAGTTTTTCGTCGATTAGCTTTTTCATGATGTCTTCAAGTGGTTCCCCCAAAGTAGTGTATTTTCGTTTGGGGTATGTTTTGCGTTGAGGTGGTCCTCTTTGGTCATTGACGTTATTGATGGTGGGATTATTGTTGGGTTGATATGTTGTGTGATGAGTGTTTTGGCATTGTGGTTGGATTTGTAGTGTGGGTGTGTTTTGGCGTGGACCACTAATGACCACCTTGGCGTCTACGACACCATCATTAATGACGTTTTTGTTTCTCACCCATGTGCGAGGTTTATCATTGTAGTTTGATGACAGGTAGTTGTTTTGCAGTTCATGATATGATGTTGATTCGATGGGTTGAGTCACAAGGGCTCTTTCGATGCTAAGCACCTTGGAGATCAATTGATCGTATGTGGTGATACCCTGAACTTTGAGATGGAATGATAGATGACTTTCAAGATTGGCTATGATTGTGCAGACTTGTTGTTCTTTTGGCATGGTCCATTTGCTTCGATTGGTCTTGGATCTCCATCGTTGAAGAAATGAAGCGAAAGATTCATTCTTCCCTTGTTTTAGAGCGTATAGTTCTTCGAGACTAACATCCATTGCAATGTTACCTGCATAGTTCTTAATGAATGCACTTGTAATCTCTTGGAATGTTCTAATGCCTATAGGTAAGCGAGAGAACCATTCTATAGCGGGACCTGCCAAGCTTCTAGGAAATAACCACATCAGATATGTATCGTCATATGCGACTTCCATGCAATGAACCTGAAATTCCCTGATGTGATCTTTAGGATTTCCTGTCCCTCGATATTTGTCAAATTTGGGGATTTCAAATCCCTTAGGGAATGGTTTCATTTCTAAGCTCCTATCAAATGGATAGGGAGACAAGTTGCTTTGTATTTTGGTTGTTCACCCTGATTGAAGATCGAGTACTTGTTGCGAGAGCAACTTGAGTTGTGTCATCATATCATTCTAAGGATCAGGGGGTGGGATGAATGTGTTTTGGGGTGTTGCAATCGTGGTTTGGATGGATGGGTTGGTTGGTGCATTGTTTAATGGTATCGGTATGTTGTGGTAGGCGAAGTAGGCTTCTACTTATTTTTGGATGAACAATGCTTGTTGTTGCTCTTGTTGTTGTTGCGCTAGGATTTTTGCTTGTTGTTGTGCTTGTTGTTGTTCTAACAATGCTTGTTATTCTACTTGTTGCTGTGCTTGTTGCTGATCTAACAATGCTTGTTGTTCTGCTTGTTGTTGTTCCCACAATGCTTGTTGTTGGGCTGCCAATTCTGCTGCTTCTTGCTGATCTTGGTATTGCTTTAGTGCTTGTTGATACGCTTGCAATTGCGCTACTTGTGCAAGAAGTTGTGCTTGTGCTTGTGCTTGTTGTGCTTGTGCTTGAGCTTGTGCTTGGGCTTGTGCTTGTGTGGCTTGTTGCTGCAATAATAGTTGTGTTTGAGCAACCCTTTGTGCTTGAAATGCTTGCGCGGCTTGGGCAGCTTCTTGTTGTTGCTGTTTCAATAAAGCTTGGGCTTGTTGCACTTGTTGCGCTTGTATTGCGGCTTGTGCAGCTTTGGAAGCTTGTGCAGCTTGAGTGGCTTGTTGCACGGCTTTTTGTTTCTGTACTTGTTGGTATCCTCTTTGAAAAGTGGCTTGTAATGTTGCGTCGAATTGGTTTGATGTGGTGAACATTGGTGGTGGTGGGGGTGGTGGTGGATTTGGAATGGTGGTAGATGATAATGTTGTGTTGATTATTTGGTTGGTGGATGGTGTTGTCGTGTTGATGTGGTGATTGGTGGATGGTGTTGTTGATGTGGTAAGTGGCATCATTGATGTGATTGGCCTTTGAGAGACCATGCTTTGCAATGTTTTGTGGGTGTTTGATGATGTTTCCATTGCTTGTGTGTTTGTTGTTTGTTGGTGTGATGTCAACAATAAGTTTTGAGCATTTGGAAAAATGTTTTGATTGATGGTTGGGATGTTGTTTTGATTGATACTCGGTAGAGGGGGAAGCCCTAAACCAAGGAGTGGTGTGGATGATAATGGGAATGGCGAAAGAGGTGGAAATGTGAGAGGTGTGAGTTGTTGTGAGAATGTCGTGGTGTCGAATAAGTTCCCTAATCTGAATGTATCTCCCTCTTCTTGTGAGTTTGTGAGAAGAGGTGTTTGTGGTGCTCCATGAAAAGATGTTGATGATGGGTCATAATGTAAAGTGAGAGGAACGTTTTTGTGTAATGGGTTGTTGATTGTGTTTTGTTCCAAGGTGGTGTTTGCATCCAAGTTTTGATTGTTGACAAGGGGATGTGATTGAAGAGCATTAAGAAATGCATTTCCTTTGTTGACATTGGGTTGTGTTGGAGAAAACGATGTTGTGATTTGCAGGATGTTTTGGGTGATATTTTGGGATGGAGGTGTAGATGAAATAGGGATGGTGGATGAGATCAGAGGAAATGATGTATCCACTATAGTACTCACATCAAAATCTGAAGGCAACTTGGCCCCTTGTTTTGCTAGTTCAAGCATGTACAATGAAGGGTTAAGTCTCATCATGATGTTGATGATTCTATGTTTGTCCAGATTTTGAAGCATTTCTGTCATTTCCTTGTGAGACATTCCAAAAGTAGGGTCCTCTTCTTGGTTTTCTTCTTGTGGGTTTTGTGATGATGAGGGGACGAATGGATTGCTTGATTCTACAAGATTCATTTCTGTGTTTGTTTGGCTAAGGTCACTTGGAGCAGGAGTTTCTTTGTGGGCTTCCATACTCTTCTTGTATTGAGATCTCGTTAGAACCATAAAACAAGGATCAATCTTCGAGAATATGGGAGATGAATCTCTTGATTCCTTGGATCAATCTCTATTTTATGTCCCAAAGTGAAAGTTTTAGGATGCCTTTTAGGATCAAGTGTGATGATGATAAGATGGTGATGTTTAAAGATGGATGTTATGGATGTTTTTGGCTTTTGATAGATCTTGAATGAAATGCTAGGACTTTGGATTTTTTATTGGTTTGATTTTTGGATTTTGAGATTTTGTCCTTGATCTTGATTTGGATTTTGATTTTGATTTTGAACAAAAAGACCCTAAGATGTTGGATGATGATCTAAGGAATAGCTTTGTTCAAAGGATGATAATTTGAATATGTGTGAGGAAAAGGATGCATCTACCCACACCTATTCAAACAAGATGATTGTTTCACTAAGCATATGAAGAAGGATTCATCTACATACACCAAGCTAGACAATATGATTTTGATAATTTTGACTAAGTATATGCAAAAGGATGCATCTACACATACCTAGAAAAAGATGTTTTTGCTAATGTTCTCAAGGATTTTTGTCTCAATGATATTGATGATTTTGGTTTTACCACAAAGCCTAGTATCAAGGATGATTTCAAGATTTTCCAAAAGGTGATAATGAGATGGATTTTTGTTTTGATGTTTTGAAGGATGGGTGAAAAATGATTTTGATATGTTTTGATCCTAAAATGAACCTAAAAGGATACACTTTGTTTGCATAGACCTAGGTATTGAAGAGCATGCAAATGCTTCCTAAATACCTTTGTAACCAAGAAATGATTTGAACATTTTGGATTTCCAATCAATGATTTGTGCTTTTTTTTGGGATTTGGAGTCTTCAACACACATGAAAGTCAATTTTGCTTAGCTTTGTTTAATGGATTTATTTTACCAAAAACACTCTCTTTGATTAAAGTTTCAAACTAATATGTCCAATGTCTTAATTTCTTTAAACCCCACAAGATATTTTATGTGGAAATTCAATGAACTTAAGGCAAGGGTTTTCCTATTATTTACTCAAGAAGACAAATTGAGATATAATCCAATGCTTAGGAACCTCTACAACGTGAATCCATAGGGAAAGCAGTAACATATGGATTGAGTCAATGATATTTGTCTTCAAGAGGTTTTGAAATTTTGAGAATCATGTTGAATGTTTGTTTGCAAAATGTTTTCGAATACACACTATGTTTTCAAACAAAGAATAATTACAAGCCCTATGGATGTGTAAGACTATATTTGTTGGATTCCCACTTGGACAAGTCTAGCTACGCTTATCTCTAGCGGATGGTTAGATGCTTGACCCCACTGGCTCCCCTCCACGGCTCATTAACGTCAATCGGGGCAGCCAAGCATCAACACCCATGAAACTCCCATGGCATGCTTTCCATCTCTACTAGAAGACCGTAAGAGTGTGGGGTGGCTTCAATCCACCGTTCTTGCACCAACAAATAGATTAAGGATTTTGGAAAATTCTAGCACATGGGTTCTAGTAAGGACTTTCCATTCGTGGAGATTGACCCATACGGCAAGAGTCCCTTCGATCCATCTTGGAGCCAACCGCATGATTATGGCGTTTAACCAAAACCCTCTTTATATTCCAGCCGGAAATACTCTTGGCTTTAGAGTGTTACCGGTTGAGTCGCCGCTTGGGTGAGTACTTTTTCCCCAAGGCAGGCCCTCTAAGATAAACAAAAGCAAGCAAAGACACAATCCGTAACTCGATCGATCTTTGATGGCACAAAGAAAGAGAATGTACGCGAAAATGCCCCTACTCACACTTGCACAAGATGTTCAATTTTTAAGCCCAAATTGAAGTGTTTCAAAGTAATAAAATGTATTTTGAGTGTTTCTCTTGCACCCTAGATCACACGAGGCGCAAGGGGAGAGGATACATACTCAAAAGACAATCACACAATTCAAACACTTGTTCGTTTTATACCCTTCAAAGCAATTGTGAATTCGTTTTAAGCACCAAATGAAATATGAAGATTACTTGTTCAATTTTTAACCCAAAACAAACTCTAGTAAGTTTGTATTAAGATTCATTTTAAGCCCTTTGCAATGAAAATCAAATTGTTCGTTTTAGAACCAAATGAAAATTAGTATCCTAAGAAGGAGAAGGAAGAAAAATTCTTTGAAGAAGTGTTAAACAAACACTTAAGTGTTAAAAAACACTTTGATTAGACAAAATATCCTCCCCATGGTCCTCTTTCTTTTGATTTTGATTTTCAACTAGGCGCGCTATAACAGTGACCAGGCGCGCTATAACAGTGACCAGGCGCACTATAACAGTGACCAGGCACGCTATAACAGTGACCGGGCGCGCTATAAAAGTGACCGGGCACACTATACCAGGCGCGCTATAATAGTGACCAGGCGCGCTATAACAGTGACCAGGAGCTCTATAACAGTGACCAGGTGAGCTATAAAAGTGACCAGGCGCGCTATAAAAGTGACCGGGCGTGCTAAAATGGGGATTTATGAAAAAAACTGTAAAAAATGACAATTTTTTTTTTTTAAAACGTGTTAGAATCCATTGATCAGCCCTCCTTCTAGCGCCAATATGAGAACCATGATCCTAATACCTGAAAAACACAACAAACAAACACATTAGAAGATTGAAATGCAAGTTAGAAACATAATTCCTCAAGAAATCCATTTATCAATGCTCTAAATAGGAAAATGAAAGCAATACAATGAGAAATTAACAAAAGAGATTAAATCCTATGAAAGCAATGTAAATTCTTGATCTCTTGAGGGAGTTGGTGCCAATTTGATGTGAAAATTGGCCCTTTCCCAACTCCAATGCTAGCTTTGATGATTTGATGAAGATTGTGATCCACTTTGATGAAGGTTGATGAATGCGCCAAGCTAAAATCTGCAAAAAACCTAGCTATGATTCAATGAGATGGATGAGAATTGCTAAGTATTTTAGCATGGTAACTTTGCATAATTGTGGATGATGAAATAAGGATATAAGCTCTTTATTTATAGATTGATAAGTTGAAGAGATTTCCAAATTTGATCAATGTGGGACAAAGATTCAACCAATGATATGATGCCACTTGTCAACATGTGAGAGGATGAAGGTTGAGCAAGTTTTGAGGAATGTGCAAGTTTGAAATTTGAATTTGATGAGATGACATGTTTAGGGGGGATGAAAAATGAGTTAAATGCCAAGTGGGAGACATGTAAGAGACAATGTAAGAGCTTTAAATGCTTTGTTGGATGGACAAGTCTTTTGGGGGGAGATTTCAAATTTGAGGAATATTCCCACTTAGATGCCTTTTTTGAATGTAAATAGAGAATTAATAAATCAAATAAATGATTTAATTGTGCAAGTTGCAAAATCTAGAGGATTTGAATTATTAGGATTAAATTAATCAGGATTTGATTAATTTAAGGGGATATTTAGCTGATTTGACAATTTGATTTAGATTTTTGGATTAATTTAAATCAAAAAGAGAGGAATATGATAAGAGGCTAATTAAATAAAGATTTTGATTTATTTAATTAAAAGGGATGGTGTTAGATTAAATCAAATAAGGTTTTAATTTATTTAATTTAATGATAGACTTTAGATATTTAATCAAATAAATTGATTATTTAATTAAATAGGGATAATTAGATTAGATGAATTGATTTAATTAACAAGGGAAAGTGACTTAATTAGACAAAATAATTTATTTAATTAAGAGACGAATATTGATGAATTTAATCAGATAAGGGAATTTGATTAAACAGTTAGACTGAGGGATGATTTAGGAAGAAATGATGTTAGTAGATCAGAGTGTGATTTCAATCTGTATATTTTCGATGTCTACAGCTTCCAACCAATGTTCATCTTTAATAGGCTTTAGTGACATTTTTAGGTTCAATCTTGGAAATCAAACAATATTCTTCTACAATTTTTCTTCTATTTTGCACTCCTCTACTCTTATCTCCTATGATTTGATTTTTAGAAAGATTTAGCCTTACATACCTTGGAGTTTTGGGGCATTCTTGAACTTCTAACTCTTCTGATATTTCTTTTACACTTGCACTTGTCTATGCCTCCTCATTTTCTTGATTTACTGGAACAAATTAAGGTTGCTTCATCAGTACATATGGAATAATCTGAAGTAGATTTTGTGTTTGAGTATTATTCCCTTGACTTATAATGTCTTCATCTAAATCATAACTATGATGTCTAGATGATTTGATAGAGTCCTCATCAACTCTGACATTTTCACTTTCAACCATCTTTCTCAGTCTTTTTTTATAGCACCAGTAGGCCTTTCTTTTAGTGGAGTATCTTAGGAAGATTCCTTCATCACTTCTTGCATCAAATTTTCCTATATCATCATCTCTCTTGACATAACACTTGCTTCCAAAGATTTTGAAATACTTAATAGTAGGCTTGTGACCAAACCATAACTCATAAGGGGTCTTACTAAAATTACCATTAACATTTACCCAATTCAAAGTATACACAACAGTTCTTACCACTTCACTCCAGTACATTTGAGATACATTTCCTTCCATCATCATTGTTCTAGTAGCATCTAGAATTGCTATATTCTTTCTCTCTACAACTCCATTCTATTGAGGGGTTTGGGGAGCAGATAATTTTCTTTTAATTCCATGCTCTTCACAATAAGATTTTAACTCCGTATAAATAAACTCACCACCTTTTTCAAATCTCAAGAACTTGATTTTTCAGACCTTTCTCATTTTCTGCCATAGCAATGGAACTTTTGAACTTCTCCAATGCTTCACATTTTTCTCTTAAGAAGGAAAACCATATCATTCTAGAGTAATCATCAATAAGCAACATGAAATACCTTTCAAGCCATTAATACTTCTCACTCTAGAGGGACCACAAAGATCAGTATGAAGTAGCTCCAACAAATTATTTGAATGAAACTATTTTCTCCGAAAAGATACTCTAGTTTGTTTACCCATTTGACATTCCTTGTAGATTATATTAGCAAGGCTTATGAACCTAGGAAGATCTCTTACTGCTTGAGTAGAACTTATCTTGATAATATTGTCAAAGTTTACATGACACAACCTCCTATGCCACAACCATCTTTCATCTACTTGAGAAATTAAACAACTCCCACTAGCAGTATTCAGATGAAAAATATTACCTTTTGTTTGTTTTCCTATTGCAATCGTATTCTCGTAACTTCCACGTATCTTGCATATTCCATCTTTGAACTGAAGATCATAGCCCTTATGCACCATTTTTCCAACACTCCACAAGTTTTGTTTAAAGCCTTCAAAATAAAGAACATCATTAGTGTTATCCTTACCACCAAGACAAATAGATCCTTTTCCATGAATCACACTAGCATTATTATCTCCAAATCTTACAACCCCACCATCATACTTTTCTAGACTTACAAATTTTCTATTATCACTAATCATATGATGTGAGCATCCACTTTCAATGACCCACTCATCCTTTTCTTCAACTTGGGCTGCAAGAGCTTTCTCATCTTTAGTGGATTCAATAGCCACAAAATTATCTTCAATGGTAGCAATGACAGCCCATTCATCTTCTTTTCCATTATCTTTATCAAACTCATTATCAGTCACTTCTTCTTTAGCAAAGTAGCATTTCCTTTGGAATCTAGACTTCTTAGGATTAGACCTAAGAACTCTTTCAAGACATTTTCATGCAAAATGGCCTATTTTACTACATGAAAAACATTTAATAGGAAATACATCTTCATACTTACCTTTTCCTCTACCTTCTTGCTTTGCAATTAGTGCTTCCAGTTCTTCTACCTCTCTTTCTTTATCTTCAAGCTATTTCAGCTCTTCATCATACATGGATATCTTTCTGGAACTCTCTCCAGGACTATATCTTTTCTTGTTACTTCTAGATATAGTGGCCTTGAATGCAGATTCAATCTTTGGTGTAGATTATCCAAATTCACTTGTTTCAAAAGTAGCAAGCTTCCCGATCGATGTGTCTCTTGTCATCTTGTTTATTGATTTGAACTCCTCAATAGCATGAACCTTCATTTTGTATGAAGGAAGTAAGGATCTGAGTACTTTAGCCACAATTTCATCCTCATCCATAGAACCACGGGCACATGTAATACCCATCATTATTTCATTTACTCTCTAGATAAAAAAAGTGATATTTTCATCCTCACCCATCTTCAAATTTGCATACTTTCCTTTCAAGCTTTTTAGCTTAGCCATCTTCACTTGTGCATCTCCTTCATACAAACTTTCTAGTTTATTCTAAATCTCATGAGCTATTTGCAATCCTGCCACATTAGCCATCTTTGAATCTATCAAAGCACTCACGAAAGCTTTAATAGACCTAATATTATTATTAGCATCTTTGATCTCATCAACAATAGAGGGACCAGTATGAGGAATAGTATATGGATCTCTTGTAATTTTCTAGAAAGCTTCACCAATACACCTTAAGTGAAATTGCATCATAATTTTCCATAGAGAATAGTTGGTGTCATAAAATCTTAGAATGTCCTTCTTGAAAGTTTCCATCTTGGATCACCTCAAGCTTTTAGACTTCTTTAGAGGAATCAGCTCTTATACCAATTGTTGGAAAAAAAAGGACACAATTGAGAGGGGGGGTGAAGTAGTTGTGACAAAAACTTAAAATTTTCTTACTTAACTCAATTTAATCTTAGATATGATGAATAAGCAATTAAACACAAGAAATTAACACATCACAAAGAAAAATAACATCAAGATTATTTTACGTGGAAACCCTACTAGGGAAAAAACCATGGTGGATGTTATTCCACAAGATCATACTCTATTAAAAGTATAATGAAAAATAATAAGGGGAATGCACATGCATTCAGGCACATTGCCTAGAGCTCACTAGCCAAATACGAAAGAGGACTCACTGTCCAACAATATAGAAATATGGATTAGATCCATAGAGTATGAACTGAAAGAATAACTTCTACATAAGCCTAATTATAGTTCCAATTAAGCACATAAAACCTTCTTCTCACCTCCCTCAAACTTCTTCACTCTCTACTCTGTAATCAATAATAGAAACACTATTTCTCATTTACACTTTCTCTGGCATACATTCACACTTATGCACACACTAAATTTTCTCAACCAATCATTCTTATATATTTGTTACATGTGATTTCATCACAACTTAGTCGGCCAGAAAAATAAAGCATATTTTCAATGTCAGCCCAAATTCATAAATAAATTTCCAATGAAGATCAACCAAGGTTGGCCACAACATAGTGGAGACCTAAATTAACATCTCCAATATGAAAATACTTTAATTAATTTCACCACTAACATCCACAACATGCTACCATCAACATGTCATCTAGGAACATGAAAATCCGAACATGTGCAAGAAAATATTTTCAACCACGAACTTTCTGAGTAATGTGGATGTACCAAAAAGATATAGAATGATCTAGAGACATGAGAAAACATCAAGAAACAATAGAGAAGCATCTGTAACAATTGAGATTGCCATAATAACACAATCTTCATTCTGAAACACTGATAGAGACCACAGAAACACTGTCACACCACAACACAATCAAAACATTACGTAGACCTCTAAAAATTCTAGTAGATGATCTAGAGACATCCAACATCGAACCCTTTAATCCACACTATCCAATATTTTACATACAAAATAAGACACCTTCATGACTTGCACAGTTCCACTAAGAAGGTTCCTAGAAAAGTTTCTCTTACAATTTTATCAATATCCTCAACATATATAACAACTAATATACCAAATGATAATAGTCTTGACATCAATTACAACCACATATCAGAAACCATATCCATAGCATCCAAAAAATAGTGGAAATTTTGGTAATCACAAGCGGCCTTACAAATTAACAATACTAAAAGCTTCAATATTCATCAAATATAACAATGTGGTGATGCTTTCAATCCTAAAACTAACCCATATTTTAAAAGAAAGATCAAAAGAGATAAGGGTTAAAGAGATCCTATTTTACTCCTAAGATGAGTAACAACAAATTAAAATACTTCAAATGGATAGATCTCCAATAAAACCAATTTCTACTTGTTCAAGGGAAAGCCTACAACTACACAGAAACACTGCAATCTTCTAAGGAAATCAAAATATTTTTAGACCATGAACATTCATCCATATACCCAATTACTAGCACAATTTAAACAAGAATTCATAGTTGAACTTAGCACAATATAGTGCCTAGAATAACTTAACACAACAACCTTCAATCAACAAATTGGAAAAAGTATGGACCAGAGATCAATCAAACATCATTCACATTTCACCATCATTGCAAAAGAACTAAAAACTAACATATAATATTGAGAATCAAGAACAAGAAACCATAAGACTATCAAATTTCAACACAATTTTTTCCAAATCAACAACCCAATTGCATTAACTTCTCCAAAAATTACATAACAATTTTCAACTCTCTCCTCTCCTATAGCTACTAACTTGCAAAATCTAAATTCTCCTAACTTAGCCAATTCTAGCTTTCTAACCTAGTCTAACTCTTTACAAATGAGAAGGCATTGGCCTTTTATATATTTTACATTGCAATTTCAATGGCTAGGACTAAATCAATCCAATGGAATAGATTACACTTCTAGAAGCATCTAGTAGTTACATTAGGTTTTGGAAAATGTGGTACATCATCATCCAATGAGAAAATTCATTTACAAATTTGGAGCAATGAGAAAAAAGTAATCTTCCACTTTGATCTTGATCAAAAATTTGATTGGTGAATAAAATCAACTTCGTGTTTCCTCTCATATTTGAAGCATATCCTCCATCTATAGATAGGTTGTGGCATGGATTTATAGGTAGGCCCCACATTTAATATTTGAGTTTACAGTTAATATTCAATTACAATATTTTCTAGATTTTCCTCTTGGCACAAATCCACATGCAAGTCCCCTTTTTTATTTATTTAATCCTAAAAAATAAATATCATCATTAGTAGCTCACATGTAAAAATACAATCCATAAAACATAAAAATTTATCTCAAATAATCCCTTGGAGAAAATTAACTATGTCAAAAAAATTTGGAAATTTAACCCTATTAAGAAATTTCATTCATGACAGGAAGTTCAAGGAACAAGAAGGATTTTCTGAGTAATAGGAGCTTCGAGGAATCCACAACGGGAAGGATTTTCAGAGTGATAGGTACTTTGAGGAATCTATGATAGGAAGGATTTTCTGAGCGATGGGAACTTCAAGGAATCCATGATAGGAAGGATTTTCTAAGTAACAAGAACTTTGGGAATCTGTGATAGGAAGGATTTTCTGAGCAATAGGAAGTTTGGGGGAATCCACGATAGGAAGGATTTTCTAAATTTCTTACTCGATCAAAATATTTGAAACCCCATAACTTTTTACCAAGACAAAATTTTCAAAATTTTCAAAAAGAAACCTAGCCTAATTTTTCATTCTCTATCCATGGGTACAAAAATATTTACATATGACATTGAAAATTCACTTCAAAATACCCATTTCCAAAATCCATAATAGGCGTATTTCTCCTAAACCCTCAAGATGTCTTAAAATATTGTCTTCATCAAATCAAATCTAGGATTGAATCCCAAAATAACCTCTCAAGAAGAGCAAAACTAAAAAATTGACAAGGCCAAGATGCAGAGATGTAAAATGGAAAAGGGGTTCCATGCCTTCAGTGGGGCATGTGTGCAAAAAGTGTACAATAAATGGTGACTCCTATTAAGGAAATGCTTCAAAGCATTTCAATGACAAGCTTGAATCAAGAACCTAGATTCTCTAGTTTTGATCCTTACATCACGTCAGCCAATAAACCAAAGGTTCAAAATCAATGGAAAAGTTAGCCCTTCCTTTGCTAAAAATCCAAGTGTGTGCAAATGTATTAATTTCCCTCCTTAAGGTACAATAGAAACCAAGTTCAATCAAGTTAAGATATGTGGATGATTATAACTCCAAAAGCAACCTAGATAGACCCTTCCTACCAATTAGGCGTCCATAGCCCTAGCAAGGTTATCACTATGAGTCTCTTGAACATAACTCTACTTACATCTAGGCATCCATAGCCCTAGTAGAGATATTTAGATCCTCTTGAAAAGTTGAATTTCTTTTTATTTTTAATATTTTATTTTCTTTCCTTTCTTTTTTTTTCTTTTCATCTCTTTTTACTTCAACATGTAAGCAATGAAGCTCACACTCATCGATGAGAAACACAGTGGAACTGAAGAAGAAATCTAATTTTTTTTACTTAACAAGACCTTACAAGGAACCCAATATCAACCTAAATATTCTTAAGATGTATATAAAATGTAATATTTGAGCACATTCAGGAATAACTTAATCCAATATCCACTTTATATGTTTAGTACATGTGACACTAGACAAAGCACTTTCACCATTGCTTTTGGAAAAAATGATTAGAGTTTTTAAAATAAATACTTAAAACAGTCCCAAATAAATAAATTGGTTGTTGTGCATTAAGAAACTCCCAACAGAAAATAGAGGGACCTGAACTAGAGAAGCAAAAAAAATGAAAGAAAACCTATACTAACCAAAGTAGGAAAGGAAAAGAAAATAGAAATTAGCAAACCTAGACTAACCAAAAGTAGAAAAATGAAAAAAAAAAAAAAACTACCTACACCAAAAGAAAAGAAGAGAAAATTGCATTTATTCAAATCAAAGCTATATACAAAAGACTCAAAATGAATCATGATCAAGAAAGGAAAACTAAAACCCACCATCAATGCATGGACAAGCAATAAGGTGATAGTAACATTCCTAAATAATGAAAATTCATCTTTATATCTAGAAAAATAAATCTCCACATTGCAATACTCAAACTTAATGCTCAACTTAGGGATGATCAGTAATTGTGGAAATTCATTAGAACTATGATCAATCCAAATGCAAGTTGTCTTCTCTAAAACTCCATAATCAATTTGATAAAATTCAAAAACTTTCAATAAGGAAAGAAACAACCCGGTGTGACACTTGTTCAAGAAAAATGCCATGTTTATCATCCTCCAATTGTGAATATTTGATATCCATGTCGCCAGGAGGTCTCCACTAATGGTGCAGTATTCCTCATGCACTCAAAATGTGCAAAAAAGAATTGGAGCTGTCAGTAAACAATTCAGGGTGAAATTTAGATTGAAAAAATTTAGATTTATCAACATGGAACATTTCATCTATTTTCATATCTTCATGAGGGATTAGTGATGAATTTTTAGTAATGTCTTCTTATGCAACAAAGTCCTCAATAGAATAGTCATCAAGAGGCATCACAGATTAATTTCTAAGCATATTTTCACTTGTAGCTATGTGTTCATGCCCATCAATGGTGACTGTAGCATTACTACTTTCAATATTAGGTACCTCATCCTTGATACTTAAAATATGTGAATTTTCAATGTTTAGTTCATCAATAGATAGAGGAAAAACCAAATTTGATAAATAAGTGAACTCCCTGAATTCATCTTCTATTGGAATTGGTTTAGATTCTTGTTCATAGCCATCAATAATATTGACTCCTCCATTAGGTGCTTCCTCATGTTCTTCAAGACATTCTTCAACTACTTGTTGAAGTTCCTTGATTGGAGATCCATTTGATGTATCTTTTTGTACATCCTTAGTATGGTTTGACACTTTCACTCATTCTTCCACCTCCTTAATTACTATCTGGCATTGGAATCATTTGAATTTAGAATGTTCCTCTTCATGTATCTTGCACCAAGATGGTACAAACAACTCTTCTAGGAAAAATCTATATCACAAGTCTAACCAATCCTTCATAAATTTGGTAACAAACTCATCATATCTAGCCTACGTTGGATCATCATCATGAATAGAAGGATTTTGGATAATCTCTCCTTTCTCTTATGGTTCATGCTCTATTGTATTTTCCATTTTGGACCCTTGGCTTGCCTCTGTAGGACCAACATCCTTGATCTTTATAGGAAACTCTTCACTTAAATGTTCATCAGTTACCTTTGTTTCCTTGGATATTTTAGATTCTTCCTTCTAGCATACTACTTTGTTTGTGGATGGCTCAACACATACTACACATTCTTCAAATCTATAATTTTTTGGATTATTTGTACTCCATTCCTTGACTGACTATTTTTTCCACTCTAGATGTCTCCCAACTTTAACAATAATTTCCATGCATGAATGGAAAGTGAGTTTTGAATGGGATGTATTATGAACTTTGCACCATTTAGATAGGACAAAATATTGTAGACACCTATCGCCATTGAGCTAATCTTTAACTAACTCTATGAATAATTCAACTAAAGTTTCAACAAACTCTAAATCTATAGAGGCTAGTGGTTTAGGTATGTTACACATGAAAATATCCCTTTTTAAAACCATCTCGATTTTACCCAAAAAGGCCAGAAATTATAGCTCATTGTGCCTACAGGTATTATGAATTATGCACTTGTCTAGTAACACATAGTAATACAAACCCTTACTATTCCAAAGATACAATCTCTTATTTCGAGACTCCCAAAGTTGAGTAAAATCAATTTGAAGACTATTTCCATCATGAAACACATAAGACTACTTTTCCATCTTGACTTAAAATTTATACTTTCAGATTCAAAGATCTACCATATCTCATATTTTCAACATGAAGGCTCATTCAACTTCTAGTGGTGTTGCTTTATGCTCATGCCCTCCTTCTAGAACCAATCTATTGATGGAGTTTTTAGCATTGCAACAACTTAGATAGAATATAATATCCTATCTCTCATGAAAGGTAAGTTTCTATCAACAAGCCTCAAGAAAAAAACCTGAGGTCTCTAATGTTAGGTCTTGACAATGCAACAAACAACTAAATGATAATATGTAAAATGTTGGTAATCACAAGGGGCCTTACAAATTAACAATGATGGAAGCTTCAATATTCATCAAATATCACCAACAGATTCCCAAAAACAATGCATTAGATCTTCACAAGCATAGGATTAACATAGAAGAAATTTGAAGCTCAAATCAGAGCACATTTTGAACACAACTCTAGCTTCTCTATTTATTAATTTTCTTAAGATCACTTGGTAACCTATCATATCAACACATCTACAACATCATAAAGATATCCCATGTATTCACAACTTCTCATCAAAAGATAAACTATAGATGCACAACCTACAACATCCTATACTATGTTGACATCATTGACAACACAACCAAACTTACTCATACTTGCAACAACTTTCAATCCTAAAAATAACCCAGATTTTAAAAGAAATATCAAAAGAGATAAGGGTTGAAGAGATCCTATTTTAACTCCTAAGATCAATCAAAACAATGGAAAATGATTCAAATGGATAGGTCTCCAATAAAACCAATTTTTGCTTAGTCAAGGACAAGCCTACAACTACACAGAAATAGTGCAATCTTCTAAGGAAATCATAATGTTTTCGGACCATGAACATTCATCCACATACCGAATTATTGGTGCAATGTAAACAAGCATTCACAGTTGAAATTAGCACAATACAAGGCCCAAACTAACTTTACACAACCTTTGATCAGAAAATTGTAAAAGTTATGGACTGGAGATCAATCAAACATCATTCACATTTCACCATCATTGCAAAATAACTAAAAAACTAACATCAAATATTGAGAATCAAGAACAAGAAACCATGTGAATTTCAAAGTTCAACACAAATTTTTCCAAATCAACAACATTAACTTCTCCAACAATTACATAACAATTTCCAGCTCTCTCCTCTCCTATAGCTACTAACTTGAAAAATCTAAGTTCTCCTAACTTAGCCAATTCTAGTTTTTTAAGCCAATCTAACTCTTTACAAATGAGAAGGCACTAGCCTTTTATATATTTTACATTACAATTTCAATGGCTAGGACTAAATCAATTCAAGGGAGTATATTACACTTTTAGAAGCATTTGGCAGTTACATTAGGTTTTGGAAAATGTGGTACATCATCATCCAATGTGAAAAGTTGATTACAAATTTGGAGCAATGAGAAGAAAGCAATCTACCACTTTGATCTTGATTAAAAATATGATTGGGTGAATAAAAATAACTTTGCATTTCCTCTCATAGTTGAAATATATCCTCTAGTTATAGATAGGTTGTGGCATGGATATATAGGCAGGCCCTACATTTAATATTTGAGGTTACACTTAATATCTAGTTACAATCTTTTCCATATTTTCCTCTTGGAACAAATCCACATGCAAGTCCCCTTTTTGTTTGTTTAATCTAAAAAACAAATATCATCATTAGTAGCTCACATGTAAAAATATAATCCATAAAACATTAAAACTAAGCTCAAATAAACCCTTGGAGAAAATTAACACCATCATAAAAATTTTGAAATTTAACCATATTAATAAATTTTAGAGTTTAGGAAATTTGTCACTGGAAGTTAAGGGAATCCACGACAGGAAGGATTTTCTAAGTAACAAGAGCTTTGTGGAATCCATTAGGAGGCAGATTTTCCAAATGACATGAACTTCTAGAAATCTATTTGGAGGTGGATTTTTTGAGCAACAAGCAATTTGCGGAATTTGTGACAAGAGGGATTTTCTAAGTGATAGGACCTTCAGGGAATCCACGACATGAAGGATTTTTTGAGCAATAGGAACTTTGGCAAATCCATGATAGAAAGGATTTTATGAGTGAAGGGAACTTTCGGGAATCCATGATATGAGGGATTTTCTGAGTGATTGGAAGTTTGGGGAATTTGTGATAGGAAGGATTTTCCAAATTCCTTATCCGATTGAAATCTTTTAAACCCCATAATTTTTTACCAAGAAGGAATTTTCAAAATTTTCAAAAAGCAACCTAGCCTAATTTTTCATTTTCTATCCATGGGCGCAAAAAATATTTACATATGACATTGAAAATTCACTTAAAAATCCCCATTTCTAAAATCCATAATAGGTGGATTTCTCTAAAACCCTCAAGATGTCTTAAAATATTACCTTCATCAAATCAAATCTGGTCTTAATCCCAAAATAACCTCCCAAGAAGAGAAATTTTGAAAATTGACAAGGCCAAGATGTAGAGATACAAAAAGAAAAAGGGGGTCCATGCCTTCAGTGGGGCGTGTGTGCTAAAAGTGCACAACACCATCCACTAAGTAGTATACATCCAATTGAAATAATAATTGAAAGTGTGAAGGAATCGACACATTTCATAGCACATAAACACCAATATTTTTACTTGGAAAAACCAAAAAGGGAAAAACCACAGTGAGGATTAACTCACAATATATTATAACCACTTATAAGATATTGTAGGGGCTCACTACTAGGACACACTCTCCTTATGAGGTTCACAACCTGAAATGATTACAAAATAGAAAATGGCTCACTGCCAAAAGGTTAATTGATAGAATGCACCTTTCTTGTGCTAAATTCAATTCCTGTCAAGCTCAAATTACAAAAATACAACTCTGCTATATAACTGCTCAATAATCATAGCAAGTCTGTAATTATTCAGATAACACACATACATATTTCATATCTCTATCCATACATTTTTTATCTCAAAAATATTTTGCATTTAGACCCAATACATTTGCATACACTAACAAAGTCGACCTAATTAAGTGTAGCCCTGTTTTAATTCAAAATTGTCTTTGTAGACGTCATATTTGAATATCCTCATGCTCAAATCAAACATGTAATAGTCTATTTAGGCCAGCATGGACCTAACTTGGGTCACCTTAATATCCACATATCATACTTAACAAAAGAAAAGGATTAGGTCATCCCAAAGTTAGATTTAATCAAAAAATAACCCAAATGAGCAATTATCGATGAACCATATGAACACAAAATCATGTGCCATCTAGAATATAGAATGTACTAACACATGTCTGCAACCTCCTGAATTTCTAGACACTAATTTCAAACATCAAAGAAGTGTGGACTAGATTACACATCCCTACTTCATTGAATAATACCAAAAACTGAATGATGAACTATTATTTACAATTCTCAACTCGTACATCCAATACATTTTAAAACCTAATCATAGATGCACATAATGGTTAGGAACAACATATTAGAGCCATGCAAGTCAATCTTACTATATGATAAATTGTAGACCAAAATATCATATTAGAGTGTCTACATCAATGAAAATACACAAAAAGGGTTCCTTCTTCATTCTTCCAATAGGTTGTGTTGCTGCAATAAGGATTTGTATGTAGTTTGATAATATTTTTCTTTTGTTGGTTTCTTGTTGTAAGGCAGTAAGTTCATCAGAAGTTGAGGGTTGGTCTATTGTAGGAGTTTTACCTCATTTTTGGACTTTGTATGGATAAGGCACTAATCAATCTAAGTCTTAAAGCCTAAGTCTAAGGTGGATCCAATTTCAAAATCAAAATCAAAACCTTTTACTTTTTGTAATTTTACTTTTATGTCTATTTCTATACTACCAAGAATCAATGAGAATATAGAAGGTTTCATAAATGATTTAGCCCATCAAAGGCCTTCTACCATAATAATGTGATGATATGTTACCAAAGGCATTATCACATAAAGGTGTTGTATGTGATTAATGTTATAAGGATACACACCTTGGCTCTACATAGCCTAAAGTGAAGAGAATTCTCCAATCTATCTCTTGTTCATTAGCCATTGACCTAGGGTTTTTTATCATAAGAAGTACGTAATATTTAGGAAAACCTAGACAATCAATTGGAAACATGAGTAGATTGGCAAATCTGCTAGAGATAGAAGAATTTTTTTCCCAGTTTTCTATGTCCTAATGGATTGATTCAATATTTTATCCAAATCCATTTGTTAAAAGTCCTAAAAAAGTTTTTAATTCTAAATTTTTTTGTCAAGGTGCATTGAAGAAATAAATATCATTCCCATTGAATTGGGTGGCCACTTTACACTCTAAAAACCAGTTGAAAAGAAGAATATTGCAATCATGCATGGTAGAAGATCCATCCACAATGTTGATCCTTCAAGAAGAATAGAAGGAGAACTCACAAGAGGTAGTACATCTTGTAGAAATAAAGGTCAAAATCAAAGGAGAAGATATCCAAGTTCTATCCTACTTTTGATAAAAATATTGGTTATATTTTGCATAGTGATGATAGTTCAAATTTTCCTCAAGAAAGATATGCTCTATTAAATGAAGAAGAGGGACTGACCAAAATATTGATAAGACCTAAAAATTCAAAGAAGGGAAAGATAGGAAAGGAATGCATCTCTTAACCAAAGTAGGGATAAGCTTGCACAAGAACTTTTGGATCAAAATCCTCCCCTAGGACCTTTTGTGATACAAGAATTACATGGTGATTTTATTGCTTCAAAATGCTATACCTTTTCTTTTGAAAACCCAATTAACCCCCCATTTACTACTGTTATGCCTTTTGAAGTTCCTACTAAAGCCCCTACCCCTAATCGTGCAATCTTAACTAAGGAAGAAATATTAAAAGATACCCATGATTTGTAGTTAGAAATTTAAATATTGAAACAAGAAATAATTAGAGAGGCTACAAAACTTAGAGATGATTTGAGGAGGGAGCATGATAGTTTGAGTGTTATACAAAATTTTATTAGCACCTTCATGCCCACAGCTCAAAACCAAGCCAAAAATATCCATCAAATCAGTTTTATTTTGAATACCTCTCATTTGAGTACATGGAGTAACCATCCACCAAACACTACTTCACAAAATGTGACTAGTGAAACCTATGTGAGAAATACTTCATCTACAAGTGCATGCCCTTCCAATTCACAAAGTAATCAGGTTGTGAGTTCTAATGTTTTAGTTTTCCCTCAAATAAACCCCACCCAAGGCCAATGGTTCTAACATAATACAAATATGGGAAATGTTTCTCAACCACAATATGTGGGACACATTTTAGGAGTTGGGAATTATGTGCCAAATACTCAAGGATAGTATCAAACTAGTCCTCAAGTGTAGTATAATGCTCCACCATATGTGGGAAATCAATATATTCCTATAACACAACAACCACATGTGCAACAAACTATTCCTCAAAACCAAGGTGGTTATCACAATTTTGGAGGAAATATTCCAAGAAGAATACCACTATAGATGGATAAATATAGATAGCTTGATTTTGTAGGGATCCTTGAATTCCCTAATCTAGTTCTTAATGAAGTAAGGAAATATATGTCTAGATTGTTAGGAAGTAGTGGAGTGACTAGTGAAGATCACTTGAGCACATTTTTGAATTTGTTGGATGACTTTGAAGTATAGCATGAAGATGGTGTCATGAAGTTGTTCATGCAGTCTTTAACTACTAATGCAATGGATTGGTACATAAGCCTTCTAAAGGATAATATTGTTTCTTGGGAGGATTTAAGAACTATTTTAAAAGAAAAATATGGTGATAAGATAGACCCAAGATTAATTTTGAATGAATTTAATATCATTCCTAAGGGTTAGAATGAGATGGTTTCAAAGTTTAACATAAGATTCCAAAAGGCTATGTCTAGGATCCCAACTTATTTAAGGCCAAATGAACATGTGTGCTTGGTTTCGTATTGTAATTTTTTATTCTAAGATGGGATATTGTCTCACGGATAAGAATCCTACTACTTTGAGTGATGCATACAAGGTTTCCCTTGATATTGAGAGCAATAGAAGAGCTCCAAGGAAAATAGGGAGAAGAGAAGATGTGAAACTTCTTAAAAACCATAAAGGACAACAAAATGAGAGAGCGAATGTAAAAGAGTATAAAATGGATAAGATGATGAGTTTCATTAAATAATTGTGATAAAAAGTTGCAAGAAATTCCATGGCTTTATCTCATGATAAACCAAATTATCAAAGGCAAGAAAGAATGTCTAAGCTTTCAAACCAGCCATATAACACAAATTGGCACAATGGTAGACATGTTTAGAAAAATCAAAGAAATATGTAGAACAAAGAAAATCCTAATCCTCTAAAAAGAAATAATGCAAACTTTGTGGAAGATACTCCTTGGTCTGACCCTTGTCAATTTCCACATTCTACTTTGCAATGTACGGTTTCTTAATCCTTCGAGGATATCCATGAATCATACAATGATTGTAATGATTTACATATGGCGGATCAAGGAATATGTTATCTCTCAAAAATGCTGGCAGGATGCCTCAAGAGGCTGCCAATCTCTTGATACGCTTTAGGGTAACAGACAAGGTCAAAAGAATTTAACCTTCTGCTCTTCATGTGCTACCAGACCTAGGTAGGTGTACCTATCTGAATGAAGCAAACTTGACTTATGATTATCCTTCTTGCAATGACTTGTCCACAATATCAGATGGAAGTGGACAAATGAAATCAATCTTGGTACAAACTGCAATAGCAATCTTCTCAATCTAAATCCTAAAATGCTCAATTAACAAATGTAAAGAAACTAAATTAATCCAAATGATGAAATACAAAGACCAATGCCTTATTGGGTATGCGGAGTCAAATGAAACAGAAATGGGGAACTTATTATGGCAGAAACTCAAATTGTCATCATATGATTTGTTTATAACTTGTATAAACATGCAAGATTACGACTACTAAGCTCTACTTTAATAATCTAGATGAATCTCCCTAATTACTATGATCAACTAAGAGGATTTAATCTCTCCTTGAAAGAACCAATCAATTAATCACACATATACAACAAATGTGTACTGATAAACTAAAAATAAACTTGTTATATCAATTTAAACAACCAAAAAGAATCAACTTGGAGATAGCTTAGCAATACTTTTCAATAAACTCAATAGACAATTGACACCAAAAATAAACTACCACACCAACTTATTTTCATTGAAATCGCCATTTGAAAACATGCATCATAGTCTCTGATATGAGAAATTTATTCTACTATATCCATTCCTAATCTACCTACTGTAATCTAATCTAATCTAATGATTTCCATTCACAATTAGGAATGAACATTTATATACCAGGATCTGAATAGACATGTCGCTTCACATTCCAAACATCAGCCAACAGTTGCAATCGAGTAAATCCATGTCGGCCTACAACTATATTTATAAATTCTCATGTCGGCCACAGTGTTTGAGTCTTGTTAATTATCAGCAGACATTCACCGAGACAACCCCATAAGTATGTCGAAGGAAATTGTATCGTCAATCATTCCTTTGGTCTTCTGTGCCTTGCCGTGACTCATCAAATTTAGGGAAACATCACACAGGCTAGTCTTTGTTTTTCCAAGAGGGGCTCCCCAATATGCTTTTCAATTGCTAAGACACAAGGAAACCTCTTACCGAGATACAATTTTCATTTTATTCACTATCACTATAGCCTTGTGATATCGGAGAGACATCTCATAGAAAATCCTATCTGTTATCGATAACCTTCGTGATGCATTCTTGATCACCGAGACAATCCAATTATCACGCCGATAGAAACCCTTTTGTTTAATGCCGGCAAGATCGAAGGTCACTCACCAAGACCTCACTCCGAAAACTTTAACTCTTACCAATATACGCATCCTCCCACCACTGGTTGGTGTGACAATGTGAATTCGTTATAACTTCACACCGAAAACAATTTGTTTGGCCAAAGTGAATCCTTAGTGTGCTTGTCAGTGAGACCACAAGAGTTTGCTATGACCTTATATCGACACCACAACTCTTTCTGAAATGTGTATCATCCTCTATCACCAAGACTGTGGAGAAGTCCTGTCAAATGGTGCCTATAAGTGAAAATCAAATCACCATGACATCAGAAATGTCTTGTCGATAGGCAACATAGACATTTCTCAGAAAAATGGATTGAGGAAACCCTAGCATTGTCACACCGATATGGAACATGATGTGAATTATGCAAGACCCGATGGATTTTATGGGACAAATATGAACAAAATGTGAGCAGAATGACATGAAAACAAACCCTTGTGTTTATGATGAGGACTCAAATGGAAACTCAGGGGTATGAAAACATGTGAAAATATTCAAAAATTTACAGTCCCAATAGTGGATCCATCTGGGGATGAATGATAGTAAGATCATTGCAAGGATCCAGATCTTTGGGTGAGCAGACCAGACACAAAATGATGAGCAGTGAGCGAAATGGAAATGGACATGAAGCATGATGGAATGAATGGAAAATGAATGCAAAATGGAGATGAGAAAAACCATAAACTACTATGCATGGAAAATAATTTTAAAGAGGACCATCATAAGTTGTACATGCACTAGCAACCCTAAATCCTCTGTGTTTCAACTTCACATGTTTTGAGCTGTTATGATCTGAAACTCAAACCATACTTTCCCCTATCAAATACCCAGTTTTGTCTTGAGTTCATCAAATTCTTCTTGAAGATACTCATGCAATCTTTCTTGTCCCTGTTATTACAAGTTTTTAGAGAATCATCTTGCTCAATTTGATCCAAAATCCCTACACCATCCTGCAGTTCAAATTCTTCATCATCATGGGACAGACCCCTATTATTTTCAACATACAAAATGCATGCATATTCAATACAACATTTTATATCATCTCTCTCACTATTATGAATTGTGAAACATTCTCCCAGCTATATTGAAAATTCACCATCAAAGTACTTCTCTTGAGAATCAAAACTTTTTGTCATATCAACACTGTCTAGAACAAGCAAATTTGAAACCTTGTGCACCTCTTCCAAATCATCAGTTGGAGACAATTCCTGATTATGACTCATATCTCCAATATCATGCATATATGAACCAATCAAATGTGGACCTTTATCACCCTTGGCATGCAAACAAATGTCTTCTTCACATTAGTTAGAAATTTCAAAATCACATACCTCATCTTGGGTAGACACAGACTCTTGATCAACTTGAAAGGCTTCACCATCAACTTGAGAAATGCACTAAGAGTCATAAGAATCATCACACAAAGATCTTTCACTATTAAAACAGATGTAAGCTGGACACAAAACTTCAAGATCACCCTCATGTACACATCTTTGGTATTCAAGAGTTAGCAAATCTAAAATTTGCTCACTGCTAAGTGAACATGTTTCTACATTTTCATCACTACAGTTATATTCTTCACCTTTTTCATCATCAAAAAGAGGCCCAGGATCATCAGAGAATGAAAAATAAGAAAGATTACCAGCACAGTCATTTGTTCCATAATTTGACACATCACATTGTTTGTCTGAAAATACCTCCTCATCATCAAATGTATCTTCATAGTACTCAACTGCGGTTGGAAGTGTTACTTGTTCTCCATCAAATGGATCCACGTTTTCCATTACTTCCTCTTCCTGTTCATCATAAGAACTACAAGAATCACCTTTGTGCAAATCAAAATCCACAAATCCATCTTCACAATCTGAATATTCATTGGATCCCTCATAACATACACTGCTTTCCCTGTCATAATCAACTATACAAGAGAGATCTCTTGTATATTCATCTTCCTCATGCAAGCTATCATATGAACCATATTGACCCGTACATGTCTCAACTTCTATTTGCTGCATTGTTTCATCAATTTCTCTATACCCATCAAAAATACAACCATTGGATTCAACATTGATATTGTCCTCATACCTTATCCGCTCCATGGCATCAATGAATTTATTCACTAGATCAAAGGTACCTTGCTTTTGTGGCAAATAAACTAATTTAGGCTCCCATGCTCTTACAAACTGCTCAACAAACATGACCCTTGTAGGCCTACAATTAGGAGGTAATTTCATACAGATACTTATCATCTTATTGTATAAATAACTTTCATCTTCTCCTTCATGTCTCCTTATGCTGAGAAATGCATCAAAGGGGTAAATTCCACATCCTATTTCTATGATGGAGTCCTGACCTTGAGTATATAGATACTTATCTTCTTCTTCTTCAAATTGTTGATTATGGCACACATATTGCTGCAGGTTCTGATCAATGTCTTTGTCTTCATCAATGATGTCACAATTATCTTCATAGCTCTTCCTGTCTACAATGTTTGTCCATTCATCTAGTTGATTAAAAGAAATTGGTATCCATGATTCAGGCCAATAAATTGGGTTTGGCTCATACACTTTCATGAATTGTTGAATGATCTCAGACATACTAGGTGGGAATTTAATAGGCATTTTCCTACAAATATCTATCATTCTATAGAGCAAAGAATGCCTAGATTCTCCTCTATATCTCCTTATGCCAAGCAAGGCATCCAAAATATTTTTGAAATATTCATCATCTTTAGATCGTTGGTTCTGATATGTACTTTGTTGCAGATTCTGACTGACATCTCCAAGTGGGCTAGAGTTGTGTTGCACTTGACATTGATCACATTGAAAATCTTGATAACTTGCCAATCTTTGTCCAGGAGGGACTAGATAAACACTTACATGCTTCGATGTTTTTGGAGAATAAGGGCTCTATTGTGCACGATATGCACTACCTCCATTGTAAACAATTTCAATTGTACTATCATGCACTTGAGGGGTCCAATATCTTCCTGCATTTGTGTATTCATCTTTGTCAATATCTTTCAATTATTTAATTCTTCTTATCAACTATTGCTTCTCAAAATACTCTTTCATTCCATACATAAATTCCATTCTTCATCAAATTTTTCCAGAGTCACCACCTACTTTTCCAAAAAGTAGGAAAATGATTTTTTTGAAATAACTATTTATGATCTTTTCCCCAACGGAATCACTTTTTCTAAAACTTCTCAAATTACAATTTTTCCTTCAATGACTCTATATAATGGTCTTGAACCAAATTTTTTGATGCAATCCCCAACAGAGTCACCAATTTGTTAGCTATCAAAAACGTAGGCAGAATGCCTCAAGAGGCTACCAATCTCTTGATATGCTTTAGGGTAATAGATAAGGTCAAGAGAACTCAACCTTCTACTCTTCAGGTGCTGCTAAACCTAGGCAGGTGTACCTTTCTAAATGAAGCAGACTTGACTTATGATTATCCTTCTTGCAATGATTTGTCCACAATGGCATATGGGAGTGAACAAATGAACTCAAACTTGATACAAATAGCAATAGCAATCTTCTTAATCTAAATTCTAAAATGCTCAATTAA
>VDFB02137030.1:0-11390 GCA_007258455.2 Sequoia sempervirens
CATGATCTATCTTGTAGGAGCAACAAGAGACTGGAAAGAGTTCTATCATCAAGTAGCTATAGAGATAGTGCTAGCATCCCTTGAGGAGGAGGAGATAGATCTTGACTACATTCCCCCACCGATCGTGGAGGAAGAGCTAGAGGCACTGAAACCATTCACAAGGTTATGGGCAGCGTATGAGAGTGTGAGGAGGCAACTCCATTGGGCTGAGAGTGCACTACAGTCATCGTGGGCCTTAGCAGAGGTAGAGAGACTTCATGCAGAGCTAGCTCAGACACAAGCAGAGAGGGATTGGATGGTAGAGGAGTGACTCGTAGTGGTTAGAAGAGTACAGGGTCTGGAGTATGCACTGAGACTCGACAGTTCATGGTCATGGTCACACACAACTGTCTTACGAAATCTGGGGATTGGATCATGAGTGCCAGATCCTGAGGGGTCTAGCTCTCACAGACCATTATGATATGATTCAGAGATGTATATGAGACTTTTTGGTTTGAGATATATATATATATATATATATATATATATATATATATAAGGACATGCATCTTAGATATTATAATGATGTATCTTTTTTAATATGTTTGTTAAATGCTATGTGATTAATTAAAGGAATTGTGATAAAAGTAGTTTAATTAATGTCTACATGATCTAACATAATCTATGTGATGCAATTGAAAACATGTTCCAGTTTTAACACTGATATGGTATTGACAATGAGGAAAATAATATGTTAAATTAAATACACTAATAAGGATCTAATTTAACATAAAAGAAATATGAATAGTATGAAATCTAAAGTAATTATAAAAGGAATGTAAATAACTACTTTAGTGTTCAAGAAAAATAGAAAGTAATTGTTAGGAACGAAGCAATGTGAAAGCTATTTTTATCAAATAACTCTAAACAACATTGCTATGCGAAACATACTATTCAAAGGGGATTAGATATAATATTGACGCAAATGCATGAAATTAATAGGTTCCCTAAGGGGTGTTCCATCAATTTGTTTCAAAAGATAAGCACCAGACCCATAACTAGTGTTGACTATATAAGGTCTCAACCAATTAGGGATAAACTTATCCTTTTTTTCGTTATCTTCACTAATAGTTCATTTATTTTCAATAAGAACAAAATATCCCCTAGAAAATGATTGAGGGATGACATGAACATTGTGTTTTTGTTGTAACTATTTGATGTGGGCTTGCAGATGCTCAAAAGCATTAATGCGCTGTTCATCGAGCATCTCAAGTTGATGTAATCGTTGAGCTTTATAAGTGTCATCATCAAAAATATCCCAAAGAGCAACTCACAAAGTAGGAATTTCTAACTCCAAGGGCATAATTGCATTGGTACAATAAAAAAGATGATAAGGAGTAGTGTCGATGGATGAACAAACACTAGTTCGATAGGCCCAAAGTGCTTAGGGGAGTTGTGTATGCCAGTCTTTATGATTGTTGCTAATAGTTTTCTTAAGGATTTGTTCAAGAATTTTATTAGTGTACTCGGCTTGTCCATTGGATTGCAGATAATACGGCGTGGAAAAGCGATGTTGAATATTGATGGTTTGGAGAAATTGTTGAACTTCACTTTTCTTAAAGGTTGTTCCATTAGCTGAAACAATTGCAGAAGGAAGTCCAAAGCGAGCAATTATATGATCCAGGAGGAAATAGAAAATTATTTCAGTAGTCGTTGAACAAAGAGGGATAGCTTCGACCCATTTTGTGAAATAGTTAGTTGTGGTTATGATAAATTTATGTCCAATAGAGGAAGGTGGAGAAATTTTTCCAATAATATCTAACCTCCATATTGAAAATGACCAAATGGGAACATGGGCCCAAAGCTCAGTAGCAGGAGCGTGAATTAGATTGCTATGTTCTTGGCATTTGTGACATTGTTTAACATAGGTGTAACAATCTTTCTCCATATGTTGCCAATAATAACCAATACGAAGAAGTCATTGCACTAGTGAATGTCCTCCGAAATGACGTCCACAAGCACCAGTGTGAGCCTGTTTGAGCACTAAAGGGATTTCAGAATCCTTGAGACAACATAGTAAGAGGCTATTGAAAGATCTGTGATACAATGTGTCTGTAAGAATCACATATTTAGTTGCAAGTTTTCATAAGCGCTTTCAAGTATTGGTTGTGGTAGGTTTAGGAATGGTACCATCCTTTAAATAATTGTATATTGTATTGTACCATTCACATGAAGATGTTTGGGTTATGGCTAAGATGTCTTCTAATGAAGTATCGATTGAAGGTTTCATGATGGTATGAATAATGAATGTGTAATCAATAGAAGGATCAGGTGAGGATATGAGAGAGGCTGCACTAGCCATTGCATCTGCATGTTGATTATCTTTTCATGGGATGTTATCAATGGTGAACGAGTTAAATTTGTCTAATAGTTTCATGATAAGGTCCTTGTACTTTAATAAATTTTCATGTTTTGTTTGATATGTGCCATTGATTTGTTTGATAACTAATTGTGAATCACCA
The DNA here is from genome assembly GCA_007258455.2 of Sequoia sempervirens. Lineage (NCBI taxonomy): Eukaryota > Viridiplantae > Streptophyta > Pinopsida > Cupressales > Cupressaceae > Sequoia > Sequoia sempervirens. Next base: position 2,502 of record VDFB02137030.1, read on the forward strand.
AAGATCTGAATATGTCTAGTGTGAAGGGATAAAGCAGCTTGCAATCCTGCAATCAATGCTTCATACTCAGTTGTATTATTTGTAAATAGGAAGTTCAAATGATAGGATAAGGGAATAGGGTTACCATTAGGTGAAATTAGGACCATGCCCGTACTGGAACCTATTCGACACTTAGAGCCATCAAAGAATAACTTCCATGATTTAATATCAGTGGGTAAAACATGATCATTAGGAAAGGAATGAATGGTTGGGAAAGTTGATGGAGAAGGAGCATCAACTAAGTGATCAGTTAAAGCTTGACCTTTGATTGCTTTTTGTGAAATAGATTTTAGATCGAACTCGGTTAACAACATTACCCACTTAGCTAAGCGGCTAGAGAGGTCAGTTTTACGAAAAAAGTATTTGAGAGGATAAAGTTTTGTGACAACTTGTACTTCAACATTTAGTAAATAGTGCCACAACTTACTAGTAGTGAATACAAGGGCCAAACATTTTTTTTCAATTGGTGAATAACATGTTTCATAATTGGTTAAAGTGTGACTGATGTAATAAATAGGGTGCTCTTTACCATGATCACCATGTTGAGCCAACAATGCTATAAGAGCATGGGAAGATGTGGCGATGTACAAAATAAATGGTCTATGAGGTACAACAGGTTGTAAAACATGTGGAGTAGCTAAATATTCCTTTAGACTCTCAAAAGTGTGTTTACAATCATCATCCCAATCAAAAGGAACACCCTTTTTAAGAAGACATGTGAAAGGTAATGTGCGATTAGCTAAAGAGAAAACAAAACGTCGAATGGCCTGAATTCGTCCCTATAACGTGCGTAATTGAGAAATATTTTTTGGAGGTGGCACGTTAACAATTGCATCAATCTTCTTTGTGTCCACCTCAATGCCTCTATGAGATATCATAAATCCTAAGAGTTTACCACTTTCTATGCCAAAAACACACTTTTTGGATTCAATCGCATGTTATATTGCTTGATTCGTTCAAAGATTTTGTGAAGGATAGTTACGTTGTCTTGACAAGTTAAAGATTTAGCTAGAATGTCATCAACATAATCTGCCAAGATTTTGTGAATGTAGTCATGAAATATTAATTTCATTGCACATTGATAAGTTGCACCTGCGTTCTTTAAACCGAAAGGCATGACAACCCAACAAAATGCTCCCCAAACAGTGGTGAAGGAAGTTTTGTATTGATCATGGGGATTAATAAGGATTTGATTATAACTAGAGAATACATCCATGAATGAAAACAAAGCATGTCCAACAGTTGAATCCATGATCATATCAATATTAGGAAGTCAAAAATCATCCTTCAAAGTGGCTTTATTCAAGTCTTGAAAATTAGTGCACATCCTAATTTTATCATTGGGTTTTGCAACTACAACAATGTTTGAGATCCAAGGAGAATAATCGACAGGTCGTATAAAATGAGCATCAAGAAGTTTCTCAAGTTCTTCTTTAACTAGCAGGCCACTTTAGGGTGCATTTTACAAATCTTTTGATGAATAGGTTTGACATTGTTATCAAAGGACAATATTATGCATCACAATTTTCTAGTCTATTCTTGGCATGCGAGAATATTTCCAAGCAAATATTTCATGAAAATCATGAAGTAAAAGTAGTTGTATCTTAGGTGTTCATCATCAAGACACTTTCCAACTCTAAAGATGCAACACAAAATGAAATGCAAGAAAGGAAAACACCATCAAACACTCAAGATAGGCCTAAGATGAATTAAAGAAAAAATACAAAGAAATGAAACCTTTTACCTTGCTTCAATTGATGAGTTTGGTTGGCCCTTAATGCAGCTTGATGTGTATGCTCCTTGGATGGAAAATGATGCAAAGTGATAGAAATGCAAGTGGGGATGCAAATGATTATAGTGGATGTGGGATGAATGCAAGAGAAATTGATGAGAGCTAAGTATGCTATGAACTAAATATGCTATAGGATGCAAGTAAAAATGCTCAAATGGCTTAAGATCAAAAGTTTGCTACAAAATGACTAAGTCTCTTAAATGCATTAGAAGAGGGGGTATTTATAGAAGAAATTGAATTCTCTAGAGAATTCAACGGTTGAGATTAAGCCACCATGGCCAAGATGAAGGGCTATGGTGAGTTGATGACTCACAAGCCCTCACATCTTAACATGTGGAGGGTGAGGTGTCCAAGGACATGATGAAATGGAAAGAGGAACAAGTGAGGTGGAAGATGACATGTGATGGGAAGGTACTTGTAAGTACCTTGGAATGAGGATGATGTGACATCTCAATGATCACATGGGGAAGAGGAGAATCTTGGAAAGATAAAAGTGAATTTAAAATTCACATGATTGGGAGATCTTGTGGATAAGACAAGTTCCAAAAGGAGAGGTGAGAAGTACCTTGGATAAGCCAAGGTCCTTAAAAAGGTAAGTACCTTCCCACATGTGACTGATGTGACCTCTCAATGATCACATGGGGAAGAGAAGATTCCTTGGATAAATAAAAAGAATTAAAAATTCCTTGGGGATGGGGAGAGTTGACAAAGTACTGATTAGGTTTGACTAATCAGTGATTAGAAAGACAATTAGTGGTTAATGAATATTAGAAGCCGAACTTGCAAAATTTGGAGGATGTGACATGTGAGGGAAAAATAAATTTATTATTTATTTAATTCATTTGAAGAAATGAGGGATTAAAGAGTAAGGTATTTAATTATTTAACTAGATACCTTAGAGATTAGAAGAACTTTAGAGGTGTTAATTAACTATGCAATATTAATGCAAAATTAATTAGATGAAAGGGATAAATTTGGACAAATGTAAGTGTCCAAATTTAGTTTCTAGGTGGATTTATTGTCATTGTAACCTCCTCATGCTCCAAACTTGAGTGTAGTAGACCTACATATAAATATAGACAAATTGTTGAGCATAAGCAACATGAACTACAAAGTTTTAACTGAAAATTCTCTCAAACCAAATATGATGCAAGATTAAGAATCAATACTTATGAATTATATGTCAATGCATTACCATCATTACCTCATTGTACTCATAACACAACCATGGATGTATTGATCTAAATCGCTTGAAATTATACCTTTGTTCTCTAAAAACCTATATTTTTTATATACCAATTATTTTTTATGCAAAATTTTAATGTACTTTTAATCCAACCCATAGAAATAACATGAATCTAAATAAGATGAACAATATCATACTTTTCTCATACAAAAAATAGATCCACCACTCAAGTGTGCCTAAGGGGTCATCTCTTATCTTTAAAGTTTCCAATATTGCTTCATAATCAATAATAGTAATCGTCCATAGTTCTTTTGTTCTTGGTTTTGCATGATGCTTCAATAACTTAACATGGCTAGGGCAAATACATGAGCATGGTTTTTTATCAAATTCTCAAATATAATCTCATTCTTTAATCTTATTTTTGCAACCAAGTTCCAACAATAAAATGAGACAAATAAAAATGGGTGATGTGGTTAAATATGGAATGATGGACCTATCTTTATTATTTCATTAGGAAAAAGAGATAATCAAAGGTAATAGAGACTTTCAACCCTTAGGTGAGTCAAACTTAATGGAGATCTTGTTTTCCTTATGCAAAGATAGGGTAAATATGATTGAAAACAAATTGGGAGAAAACTAAAAATATTAAATGAACTAAATTTTGCAATCTAACATTTGAATCATCAATATAAAGCACAAAACAATTAGAAAGAAAAATTTCTAAAAATAAATAAATTTAAGACACTATGCACCTATCACCAAAAGCTTATGTTGAGTGTCCTATTGGGACTAATTCACCCTAGGGTGAATGACTCTTGTCGGTTATGTAAGATCATGTATCAAAAACCTCAATGCATTAGGGTGCTTCTATCCCAAACTCACTTGGAGGAAATCAAATTAAACAAGCAACTTTGATTCTCTCATTTCTCAACAAAATTCATCATTTCACTTAACATTCTCAAGGCTACCAATCATCACAATCACCAAAATAGTATCATAGATCTTTATCAAATTCCAATTCACCTTAATCAACATCAGATAGACTGAACTCAACACAAAAACCTGATTAGAATCTCTGTAAACAATCCACACTTTCTTCATGCACCAATTCACCTTTCAATACAATTTACATGGAAAAACAACAATCAATCAACCATTCTTGTTACCAGGCATCCAAGACTCTATAAACAACATATTCTTGACTGAAATTAAACAAATACTCACTCACAAACCTCTGATCCATTTATCTCTTTGTTCCTTGCATTCATGACATCATTCTTTCACTTGGGAAATCACATAGCCAAATTACCAAGATAACAAATTTTTCCCTCCTACCTTTCCCCAAACATTGGAACTTCCCTAACATTCATTATTTAAGCAATTTCAACACAATCCAATCTCCCTTATCTCTGTATTTACAGAATTACAGATTTTTATAGTCTTACCACTATTTGGCTTGTAGGTCACATAACCCTTAAATCGGGTGATCCCACTTCAAATGCAATGCATGTTCACATACTCAATATAAATTTGGAGTCCCATTTTTCTCAATATTAACATGATTCAAAGGCACTGGCACCTATTTTGAAACATTCAACAGAAAACTTGACAGAACGTTGGAATAAGCCTTAAAATTAGGCCAAAATAACAAATGGACTACCTCTCAAACAACCCCAATCCACCAAATAACCTTAAAAATTCCTTAATCATGTTAAAAAACTCAAGATTTATCAGCTTTTAGGAAGAGAGAGGCACAAATATACGCTGATCTTCAAAACCCTTGTTTTATGCACAAAAACAAGCCCTACAAATGATGGTTTATTGAAAATACCTGTTGCAAACCTCAAACCCATCTAAAATATGTTCAAACATGTTTAAATATATCTGCACAAGCTATATAAACTGACTTACACCCTTCTCACATGCCTTTTCATCATTTAGCACCCTTGAGCTATTCATTTTCATGAAGAAATTACTATTTTATGTTAAGACAACAACTTTGATATTGTAATCTCGCCTTCCCCTACACATTTCAACATAAACAAAGCTTAAAAAATCCTATCTCACTCTACTCCACCATTCTACAAGACCTAATTTGGTGGAGTAGAGATATTTTTCCTATTTAACTCTCAAAATTTCAATATTGAAGTTGCAGACCGAGTTTAAGAAAACCAACTCAAATAGGGAATATACTCAATAGATTTCCTTCAAAATGGATGTGAATGAAAGATAAACTACTGTGCTATTTGAAAAAATAAGATTCAAGGCCTAGAACTTCTTTGCAGACCGTACAACTAATGAACAACTGAAAAGAAAATTGAATTTCACAAAATAAGGTACTTTATTGAGAAAAAATCTTCAAGATTACAATGCCCTCCTCACATGCTCATCCTCTCAAGATTTTTAATGATGTTTCCTTAACCATAACTTACTTTTCAACTGCCTACATCGATCTACCTCTTCATTTTCTCTTCAATGACTCTTCACCTTCTAATTTTTTTTTCTTTTTGTGCAATTTTACATTTTTACAATAATTGACAACTTTTGTCATAAAAGGAAACTTTTCAATATTACCACCTAGTGACATATTTAAGACTTGAAATACACTAAGTTTGACCTCTTCATGGTGCTTTTCCTTGGACACAATACATTTTTTTTACAAAATGCTTATTGGAGACACAAAAACATAAGGTGCTCCTGCACCATACAATTGACCAACAAAACCTCTCCAAGTCCCTTAGAAACTTATTGTAGCAATCTTGCTTGTACCTTGGACTACTTCTTCTCTCTTTCTTGGTTCCAATCTTTGTCTTTGACTTGGTCTTCATTCCTTTACTTTTTCTTTTCCATTTGTCTTCATCTCTTTCTTCTTTTTCCTTTTGCCTTTCTCTTTCTGTCATCAAGTTCACAATCACTTTTCTTCCTTAACCAAGGAAGAAAACCAAGGACATAGGACACTACCCTTTTACCACTCTCATCTTTCCATCAACTTTTCCTCAACCAAGGACACAGGACTGTCCTTGTAAACTTTCCTATTTCTTTCACAATTCATCCTTGACCTTCTCTGACCAACTTGTTTTCTTCTTTTCATCTACTCCCATCAGTGGAGTAATCTTTAAAATGCAAGCTCAAGTGATTCACAATCATGTATCCATTAGGTTCTTACTGCATCACAACACAACTCAGCAAAATTCCTTTCCTCACCTAGGTGTCTTTGCTTTTCTCTCCCTACTCTTTTGGAAACCATCAACCAGGTTCTTTCTTAACCTATACACAACCACAAACTCACAAACAACAAACTTTCTTTGCAGCTTAGATGGATCAACCACATGCAACCAAACTCAACAAACTAACTATCAACAACAACTTAGCCACTTATTAGAATCAACCAGCTCTGATACCAGTTAATGCAAGGGCATCATTTAACAACATCAATTCAACTAGGGAAATTTTGTCCCAAACTCACTTGGAGAAGATCAAATTAAACAAGAAACTTTGATTCTCTCATTTTTCAACAAAAATCATCATTTCACTTAACATTCTTAAGGCTACTGATCATCACAATCACCAAAACAATATCACAGATCTTTATCAAATTCCAATTCACCTTAATCAGCATTAGATAGACTGAACTCAACACAAAAACCTGATTAGAATCTTTGTAAACAATCCACACTTTCTTCATGCACCAATTCACCTTTCAATACAACTTACATGGCAAAACAAAAACCAATCAACCATTCTTGTTACCAGGAATCTAAGACTCTATAAATAACATATTCTTGACTGAAATTAAACAAATACTCACTCACAAACCTCTGATCCATTTATCTCTTTGTTCCTTGCAATCATGACATCATTCTTTCACTTGGGAAATCACATAGCCAAATTACCAAGATAACAAATTCTGCCCTCCTACCTTTTCCCAAACATTGGAACTTCCCTAACATTCATTACTTAAGCAATTTCAACACAATCCAATCACCTTTAACTTTGTATTTATAGAATTACACATTTTTACTGTCTTACCACCATTTGGCTTGTAGGTCACATAACCCTTAAATCGGGTGATCCCACTTCAAATGCAATACATGTTCACATACTCAATATAGATTTGTAGTCCCATTTTCCTCAATATTAACATGCTTCAAAGGAACTAGCACTTGTTTTGAAATATTCAACAAAAAACTTCACAGAATGTTGGAATAAGCCATAAAATTAGGCCAAAATAACAAAGGGACTACCTCTCAAACAACCCCAATCCACCAAATAACCCTAAACAGTCCTCAATCATGTTACAAAACTCAAGATTTATCATCTTTTAGGAAGAGAGAGGCACAAATATACACTGATCTTCAAAACCCTTTTTTTATGCACAAAAATAAGCCCTACAAATGAGGGTTTATTGAAAATACCTGTTACAAACCTCAAACCCATCTGAAATCTATTCAAACATGTTTAAATATATCTGCACAAGCTATATAAACTTCCTTACACCCTTCTCACATGCCTTTTCATCATTTAGCACCTTTGAGCCATTCATTTTCATGAAGAAATTATTGTTTTCTATCAAGACAACTTTGATATTGTAATCTTGCCTTCCCCTGAAAATTTCAACATAAACAAAGCTTAAAAAATCCTATCTCACTCTAATCCACCATTCTACAAGACCTAATTTGGTGGAGTAGAGATCTTTTTCCTATTTGACTCTCAAAATCTCAATATTAAAGTTGCAGACCGAGTTTAGGAAAACCAACTCAAATAGGGAATATACTCAATAGATTTCCTTAAAAATGGATGTAAATGAAAGATAAACTATTGTGCTACTTGAAACAATAAGATTCAAGGCCTAAAACTTCTTTGTAGACTGTACAACTAATGAACAACTAAAAAGAAAACTGAATTTCACAAAATAGGGTACTTTATTGACATAAAATCTTCAAGATTACAATGCCCTCCTCACATGCTCGTCCTCTCAAGATTTTTAAAGATGTTTCCTTAACCATAACTAACTTACAACTACCTACTTTGACCTACCTCTTCATTTTCTCTTCAGTGACTCTTCACCTTTTGATTTTTTTTGCTTTTTGTGCAATTTTACATTTTTACAATAATTGACAACTTTTCAATATTACCACGTAGTGACCTATTTAAGACATGAAATACACTAAGTTTGACCTCTTCATGGTTGGAGACAATACAATTTTTTACAAAATGCTTGTTGGAGACATAAAAACATAATGTGCTCCTAGACCATCAAGCCTTTTTGAAACTTAAAAATTTGGATCTATAGCCCTGATTTGTAGTTGCTACTTGTACCTTTCTATCTTAACTTCCAGATCCGGGACTTGTAGCCATACTGTAATTTTTTGGTTTGTTTGTATGGGGGTTTGCCTCAGTCAAACCCAAAGTTTTAATTAAACCTTGATGAAAAATATAGGTCTAAAACATAAATATGTGTGTGAGCCCTAATCTTAAGTGTGTCTAAGACTTTTAAGAGATAACATGCAAATAAACCTTATTCAAGTGTGTTAGAATAATATCTATAAAAATTGAATGATGAATAAAGACCTAGTTAGGGAGAAATCAAATCCCCTAATAGATCAAAAATATGATTATACCTTTCTTTAGGTGTCCAGTAGAATGAAGATAGAAGATGGAATCACTAAGAAACAATTCATTAGATCAAGGGAAATGGCTAGTTGCATGTCCCAAAACCTAGAATCCATCATGATCCACCATAGGCATCAATCTTCAATCATGAACAATGCTTGATCAATCTTCACAAAATGAGCTTGAAGACCTACAAAAAAAATTGAAATGTTGCTCCAAGACTTCAAATTTTCTTTCTTAAATGTTCTCGTTGACCTTG
>VDFB02137032.1:0-15284 GCA_007258455.2 Sequoia sempervirens
CCCAAAATTAGAAACCCGCCCATAAATAGAGCTCCTCTTTAGTTTGGAGCCAAAACAACATTCAAATTTGAGTTTAGGTGGTTTGGCACCGAAAAATTACAACTTGAAGTTCAAATTTCAAAAGAACATTTGCAATTGTATCTTCTAGAAAGTGCGCCAACTTCCTGGGGCCATAACTTTTGATCCGAGACTCCGATTCGCGAACCGTTTGAACCATTGGAAAGGTCTCGAAGTCAATAACGTGTTTAAAATTTGCTATGCTAATTTTGGAAAGTTTTGGGTCTGATCCAGGAACTCTAAGTGCCTCAAATCTAACTCAGAAGATTTTCAAGTGCAAATCTAGGAAACTAAAATTGCAATATCTTTCAACCCAGGAATAGAAAATAAAAACCATAAATTGGGAATTTTATTATGACAAAAAGGGTATCCAAAAATGTAAAAAATATAAAAACCGAGAAAATTGAAATTTAACTATTTTTGGGTGATGCAAGATTGCCCTTACACCACTGGATGCTCCTGCATCATTATGTTATAATAAAATAATGTTTATCAACAATAAGTAGGAGATAAGAACGTAAGCACATAGGTAAAAGGCTTTAAGCTATTCTTAATGACGAGGAAACAAAATAAATAACCTATTGTAGATAGATATTAAATGTGTGTAGTGATACCTATCATGTGAGATAAAATATCAATAAATAAACATACTCTCCAAGATATGAGGATGAAGGTAGATGAAATATGTAATGAATAAGATCACTTAAGGTGAAAGGTATATCAATGAACTTGATCAATAAGCAATTGTCATATGTAGCAATGAGATTATATAAGAAATTATATAATCATAAAAGGGTAGTATCCAAGTTATATGATGATATAAAATATGATTATGAAATACCCCTTATGAAATTAATCCATAATTGTGTGTCATGTCTAATCATACAACACAAAAATGTCTTCTGAATAGAATAAGGATTATATTAAATTCTCAAGTAAGAGAAATCTCTAAAAGTGTGTCCATGTCATATATCATACCCAATAAGGTAGGTCATCATGAACAATGATATCACATGTCAAGAACATGTCATTAGGGTAAAAATTTCTATAGAAGGAAATATTCCCTTACTATATATAGAAGTCTAAAAAGGTGAAAAGGATAATTCATTTTTATTATTTCTTGTGAGAGATCTTTCAAGAGTGAAATCATGGTTCAATATCTAGAGGACATGGAATACTACCTAGGATGCAAGATCATGAATGCAAACTCATTTGCAAGGTACCAAAGTTGGTAAGTGCGAGATAAGGGGGATTCGCTGCTCATGAGTCTCTTCATTCTCAAGAGAATCCCAGGGAGTGAACTACCCTTAACCACATCAATACTAGCTGAATGAAGAAATTGCAAAGAAACTATATCTAGACTAACTATCATAAAAGACTGCTTCAAAACCTGAGAGAGCAAAACTTCTAGATTCATGCCTCCAAAAGGAGAGCTCTTGGATAAAAGACTACAACATAGAATTAGGATGCTAGTGCGGTGCACTGGAGTCTGAAGGACGTACTAGCGTCCTAAGCAACAAGGAACTCAAAACTTAAATAGGCAGACTAGAACTTCACTACCTAACATAGATCTAATGGTGGTTCAACAAAACAACAAGATAGAAAATAGAAACTGAAAGAAAGCACAAGGAGAGCTAAGAGGGAGCTTACAAATAGCCGATCATTTGAATCCTCCTTCTGAGCTCCACTTTAGCAACATACACATAAGATGAATGAGGAAAAATGTTGGGGCGATTTTGGGGCTTGTTGTAGTCAAATCCCCATTTTGGTGTTCCCACCTCCATGGATAGCTAGATAGATAGAGAGAGTAATCAAAATGGACAAAAGGAAGTGGTGAAAACAATCACTGCTTCAGGAGGAGAACCCACACCAAAAAATAGTAAATGAACAAAGAAATCTAATCTATTTGCAAATAGAAAAGAGAGCATTACCAATAGGCCTTGGCCACCTCTTGAACACAAAGACACATCGTTGAATGCTTGCTAGAGATTACGCCCGAGAGCCTGATTGCAAGGACATGTGTCGAGAGCCAGGATTCAAGATTCCACATTTAAAACTTGGAAAACTGTTAGGATGCTAGTGCATCGTGCAAATGTTTGCACACCACACAGGTGTCCAAAACATTAGTTTTCAGGAAACAGGTTGACAGACTATTATTGCTTCGCCATTGAACCACATGGAAATGGAATCAGGAAATTATGAACCATGGGGTTTTTGTCATAAATTTGTTTAGGTGTCATAAATGATAGGAAAAGTGCTAAAATGTGAAATTTCCCCTAGGTGCAATTTTGAGACATTACATTTTCCACCCAAAACTTGAAGTTTTATGAATTTGCATGCCAAAAAAGGTACTACAGGGGTTGTAGAGGTCGAGTCAGCTAGTACTATAGATGCCCCAAACAATCAAACTCAGTGAAAAGTACAACGTCTGATGTGAAAACAATCGCACAAAATTTTATTCTACAAAACTCAATTTTAGGTCAGTCCTAAAAATCAGAGGAAGCTACAATGGCGATAAGACTGATCAAGACAAAAATAAATGATTCAGAAGAAAAATATGCTAAAGAGCTAACTATATGCCCCCTCCTGAGTTTTCCCCCAACTAAGTGGGGTAAAATTGGGAGAAACCGAGGAGCCACAAGCTCTAGGAAAATGGGTCCCAGGGGACTTATATATACCTAGGTGGGCCCCTAGAAGGGTCATTTTCAATATTCATTATGAGGTTTTCATTCACTTTTGTGAGAGAAAAGTCAACAAAATGTTGAGAAAAAAAGAGTATGAGGCACCCAGGTTGGACCATCAAGGGTCTCGAGATGGACCAAGTAGGCCTCAAAACCTCTTGATTTACACATTTTTTATGATTTTAACTAGTTTTAGACCTTCAAGTAGCATAGGCATCCTGGATGTGTGCACGTGTCCTCCATGTGCGCTGGCATCTAGGGTCAGCGTTGTCATCCCAGGGCCATCAATGGAGGATCGAGACACTTTTGCAACACACAGATGTCTGCACCAAACACACAGGTCCCTTAATACTTTTTAGGTTAATTTTGTCTCAGTAGGCCATGTATTGACTCAAACTTTTTTCCTTTTTTGCAAGACTACCCCAAGATTAGGGAGCATCCTAGTGGGTGAGTGCTTCACCTTCTCAAAGGGAAGAGGGATTGCATATCAGATGATGAGGTCACACACCTGCAACATGTTGGTCTCTGACACATTTATACTATGCCAGAGATGCTATACCATGACAGAATGTTGATGGCTCTTATGGAGAGGTGGGATGCCACCACATCTAGTTTTTAGTTATCGAATAGAGAGATGATTGTTACATTGGAGGATGTCTTGCATCCTCTGCCTCCCCATCCATAATTGGTGAGTGGGGCTAGTTCATATGCACTCACCACAAGAGAGATCAGAGGGAATCCGATACTGCTTTGGTCAGATAGATGGCGGGGACAGGACCGAGCATATCTACACTTGATGATTCGATTGGGACCGGACCATTGCACCTCTATTGTGCCATGTCATGGTGGTTACCTTGGCTACATGGTTCACTATAGATGTGTGAGGTAGTCACTTGCATGGGGGCCTCATCCACACTATTCGTGAGATGGTAGAGAGTCATATGGTATTCAGATGGGGGTGCCACATGCTCACGCATTTGTATCAAGAGATCAAGAGGTACATCCACTATGAGTACTAGAGCCTTACTAGATGTACACTCCTATAGGTGTGGGATTTCACACACATAACCTGCATGAGCCCAGAGGGCTATCCCCGAGTGCGGGATTATACCATGCCCATGGCTCATTTTTAAGAGCTCATGTGATAGTGGAGACATGGTGACCTATAGTTCTGGTGGTTGTAGTATGACACATTGATGCCAAATCGGATTAGATGGAGACCCCATTGGTTGTTCTAGTGGGTTGATGATGGCATGTTCCTTCAGAACTTGCAGCAATTGTTTCATTCTCAATCGCATAGATTTTGTGATCATGTCGTATTACTGGAGTCAAGTCATATGGTAGCACAGGAAGATTTAGAACATTCCCCCTTCCATCCCCACATACACCCGAGTTGTTCAGAGCGCTGCACATTAACGGGACTTTCTACGTCCTACCATAGTAGATGTTCGCCTATCAGATGATGAGGATGATGATAAGGAACTACCAATAATGGGCATGGTGGATAATGTCAGCATGGCTAGAGACTTTCCAATGTGGTGGGAAACTCACCATCCTAAACTTTTTTGGCATGGTGGGAAGCTCATCATCCTACACTAGTGTTTCCAGTGAATTCCCCCATGGGGGATCCCGACCTATAGGGGACGTGCTGCTATAACCACTAAGGCCGAGACAGGGGATTTGAGGTAGTGAAGGAGAGTAAGAGTAGTAGAAAGAGTAGGTCCAATAGGATTAGGTCAAGGAGGTCAAAGCAGTGTCGCCGAGGCCAAGGCATTGACAAAGGATGTCCTCTCCTCCATGATCCACTCTAGTCTCATTGGTGCCACCAGCACTGCCCTTTGTCCTAGTAGTAGCCCTTGTAGCATCTGAGGCAGCTCCTAACACTAGTGGTGTAGGGTTGAGTGCTCCTCCTCCCCCTGACCCATTATGGAAGCCAAGGAATCCAGGTATGATGGATGATCATGCTATTTCATTTCAATATTTTTAGTTCTTTCATCTCATGTATATGTATATTATATTTTAGTTTTTTGTATCTATACATCTCATGATACTAATACATTTTCTTTCTATGTTTGTAGTGGATACACAGGGATGGACTAAGTTTTTCGCCCAATGCATATCAAAGGTGGCCCCCACTGTGCCTATCTAGTGGGTAGTCCTAGACTCCTATTGGCTAGCTTCAATGAGATGTCATGCCTATCTTTCAAGTTGGTAGCCTACCTAAGGAATTCCTACAAGGAGGGGTAGGTGGAGATCATGCAAAGGATCATAGATGCTACCACACTTTGAGGGCAATGAGATTAGCTGTCAAGGGAGCTACAAATGGCCCTTGCAGAGCGAGATGTGGTCATGGCAAGGGTTGATAGTGTTGAGTAGGCACATGATACCCTACAGAGTCTTGATGACCTCATGGGGTAGCTGGTAGTAGTGATCCCAATAGGTGATAAGTATTTGCAGCAAGAGCTCATCTAGGCCCACATGCAGATATGCTCCCTCAGGGAGAGATCAGGGGATTGCATGCAACGATGTCTGTCTCATGCTAGCACCACACTTGATCCATCTCCACTATTTAGGCCTAACCCCAACTACAACCAGAGCCAAAGCTAGAGGGCTCTGGGAGCCACATGCCCGAGGCCGAGACAACCTTTTTTGTATGTCTTTTTTTAATCGTGAGACATATTTTGTAGATCATTTTTTGTATGTATGATACATATATACAATAACCACTCATTTTGTGATGACATTGGCATGATACATGTACATGAAATTTGATATTTATATACATGAGATACTAATTTTGACATATTTTACATGATGTGCATGCTCCTTACTTTCATATATGTTGATGCTATGGCTTTTATATGTATGGATGTATGTTTATATTAGATGTCACCATGATTTTGTGAACACACATGGATGTATGTTAATTAAATACAATGATGATCTAATTTTCTAAAAAGATGTAATGTAATGTATGGATACACAACGTAGTAAAACACATGTATATATGTCTCTCTCACACACACACATGGTTGCATCATAACACAAAAAATTTCACAATATGTTAATGAATTAATATCAACATACACAACGCTACGACCTTTAAAGAGTGAACATTGCACATATGACACATTAGACACTACACATAGTATTAGTGAAGATGCATTGCATTAATAGGTTATTTTAGAGGCATCCCATCCATAGATGATAAGCCATAAGCACTTGAGCCATACACAGAGATGACAATGTAAGGGGTCAACCACTTAGGACTAAATTTTCCCCTTTCATCTAGTGGGGCATTTACATTTCTCTTATTCTCATAGAGAACTAGGTCACCTACCTTGAAGGTTCTAGGGAGTACACTTTTATTATATTGTTTGGACAATGATCGTCGATAAGTTTTAAGATGGTCAAGGGCCTATAATTAGTGCTCATTGAGCATCTCTAGCTGATGCAAATGATTAGCCTGACAAGTTTCATCATCAATTAACCCCTTAAGGGAAAACCGTAAAGATGAAATTTCCAACTCTAAAGGCATGATAGCTTCGGAACCATACACGAGGTTATAAGGCGTTGTTCTTGTCACCATACAAAAACTCGTGCAATAGGCCCATAAGGTGTATGTTAATTGAACATGCCAATCCTTACCATGTTTATTTACTATTTTGTAAAGAATGATCTCAAGATTCTTATTAGATGCTTCCACTTGGCCATTAGATTGAGGATAATATGGTGTAGAAATCTATGCTAAATATCAAAATTCTCTAGGAATTTCTTTAATTCCTTGTTCTTGAATGGCGTACCATTGTCAGAGACAAGTGTGGAAGGCAACTTGAAATGAGCAATGATGTTGTTTAGAAGAAATCTACAAATAGCTTTAGCATTCGTAGATTGAATTGGGATGGCTTTGACCCACTTCGTGAAGTAATTTGTAGCAGTAATGATAAAGGTGTGTCCTTTAGAAGAAGGAGGTGATATTTTTCCTATAATATCCAACCCCCATTTCGCGAAAGGCCAAGGAGAGGTCTGGTTTTGTAACTCTTGTGTAAGAGCGTGAATAAGATGACTATGTTGTTGACATTGTAGGAACTTTTTGATGAAATCAAAGAACTCTTGTTCCATCGTTTGCCAAAAGTATCTGATGTGGATCAATTTTTGCACCAGGGATTTACTGCAATCCACCTTCAGAACCTTAATGGGCTTCCTTAAGGGCAAGGGGTATTTCCTCTTTAGTGAGACATCAAAGAAGAAATCTATTGCAAGATTTTTGATAGAGAACATTTGATAAGACAATGTAACAGACTGAGATCTTTCGTATGAAAGTGCAATCATTTTTCATCACATCATTGAAAAAGTTTCTATTCTTCAGATAGTTGTAGATGTTAGAAAACCATTCTCTCGAGTCTATGTGAGAACACACAAGAGAATCAGATTTAAGTTTATTAGAAATAGCAAGAGACCGAAGGGCCTGAACCACAAAGTGGTATTCTTTTGTATCCTCATATGAAGGTACTAGGGAGGTGGAACTTTCCATGACATTCACGTGTTGATTTTCTCTCCTAGGGACACTGTCTATTGTGAAGGAGGAGAATCAATTTGGAAAATATAAAGTGAGGTTTCGATACCAAGAAAAATTACTTTTCTTAGACTGATACGTTCCTATAATTTGGTTCATAATAAGCTCAAAGTCACCATGTATACGAAGATATTTTATCTTTAGCGCGATCGTGGCATGCAAGCCAACAATGAGTGCTTCATACTAAATGATGTTGTTGGTGCAAGGGAAGTATAATCGAAAGGAGAGATGGATTGGCCTACCTTCAGGTGATATTAGAACTATGCCTACTTTGGAGCCAATCTGACATCTCAACCCATCAAAATACATCTTCCATACAAGATCATGATTGATGAAAAAATGTTCTCATCAGGGAATAAGTCCAAACTCAGGAAGGAGGGGGATGAAGGAGTGTCTACCAATTGATCGGAAACTACTTGAACCTTTATCGATTTATGAGTAACAAACTTTATGTCAAACTTAGAAAGCAACATTACCCACTTTGCTAACCTTCCGATAAGGTCAGTACTACAGTAAATATTCTTTAGAAGGTCACTCTTTACAATGGCATGTGTTTCAACATGATGAAGGAAATGCCTTAGCTTCTGTGTCACAAAGACAAGAGAAATAAATTGCTTCTCCATGGATGAATATCAAATTTCATAGTCAAATAGGATGTGACTAATGTAGTAAACCATTCTCTCTCTCCCGATATCATCATATTGAGTGAGTAAGGACACCAAAGTGTATGGTGATGCGGCAAGGTAAAGTAAAAATGGTCTATCCTACATAGCTGACATTAATATGGGAGGATTGGCCAAATAGGTTTTTATTGACTTGAAAGCTTTCTGGAACTCTTCATCCCATATAAAGTGAACATCCCTTTTTAGCAAACGAGTGAAAGGAAGGGTACGATCAACCAATTGAGATATGAATCTGCAAATTTCCTAAATCTTCCCTTGTAAACTTTGCAACTCAGTAATGTTCCTCGATGGAGGCATGTTAACGATTGTATCGATCTTATTTGTGTCGACTTCAATTCAACGATGAGAGAATATGAATCCAAAAAAATTTCCTATGTCTACATCAAAGACACACATAAGAAGGTTAAGCTTCATCTTATAGAGACAAAGTCTTTCAAAAATAAGATGAAGATTCCCTACGTAATCTTGATGGGTTATGGATTTCGTCAAGATATCATCAATGTAGTCTTCTAGAATTTTATGAGTGAAGTCATGAAAGATTAAGGTCATCACCCGTTGGTAAGTTTCTCTTGCATTCTTTAGCCCAAAAGGCATGAACACATAACAAAAGGTACCCAAAGTGGTAGTGAAGGTTGTCTTATATTGATCTTTTAGGTTAATATAGATTTGATTATAACTTGAGAAGCCATCCATAAAAGATAACAATGCATGGGTTGTAATTGAATCTACAATCATATCAATATTAGGTAACATAAAATCATCCTTAAGAGAAGCCTTACTAAGATCATAAAATTCAATGCATATATGAATATGACCATCAAGTTTTCTAACAACAATGATATTCAAGATCCAAGGTTAGTAGTCGATTGGACAGATAAAGCCTACTTTCAACAGTTTCTCTATCTCGAACTTAACCAACAAAGCAACCTTAGGATTGATCTTTCAGATTTTTTCCTTAACTAGCTTGGCATCGGGACATAAAATAATATTGTGAACCACTATAGACTAATCAATACTGGGCATGTACTCATATGACCAAGCAAAGATATTAGGATGAGAATGTAGGAGGTTAGAGTGCTCCTTAGCTTCCTTAGAAGAAAGGAACTTCTTGATCTTAATCACCCTTTGGAAGACTTAGGATCCATAAATACTTCAATAGTATCCCCTTTGAGGAGGGGACTATGGTCTTGAGGATGCAGTATTGGAACACCATTATCAATATTAGCTAGAGGGCCCTCCTCATCAACATTCAAGAAAAAATTCTCCAAAATATGCTTATTTTCTTAAGCAATATGGGAATCATCTCTTATGGTGAAAAGGAGAAAAAGAGGAGTAGGAACCTAAGAATTCCTCCAACGCTTCATCCAAAGGAAAAAATCTAAGGGGACTTCTTCAGCCTGCACCCCATCCTCTATCAATTCAGGATGGACCAAACTAAGTGGTTCAACCAAAATCATGTTAACATTACACCAATAGAGAATCCCAAGCCTAGGTAGATAGTACTTACGAGGCTTGAATTGGATAGGGACCTAAATTCCTTTCTCAATATGTCCAAGGACTTTTCACCCATAGCTATATTGAGAAGCAAGTCTATATCCAAAAGCATAGCTTGTTTGCAAAACTTTGGAAGGCGATGGTTCCACGTAGACAATATTGTTCCACCAATGGACATCAAATGCATCTACAAGGGCACAACCATCCCCTTTACTCAATTCAAAAACATTAATCTCCTTAGCAGAAGTAGGATTATCCTCCTCGGTAGGGGAATGGTTGGTTTCTTGAATAGGATGAACTCTTTCCTTCTCAACAAGAGTTTTATTTGCTTCCTCATCAAAGGTATTTGAGGTTATCAAAAATTTTTAGATGAGTGGGATTCACTTTGTATTCAGATAATTCCAAAGATTCCCAATCATCACCAAGGAACATATTAGATTCAGAAGTATATGGGGAGGACTTAGGATTTTCTTCTTTAGGTTGTTCTTCTCTAGTAGCATTCACTTTGGGGACAATATTCATAGAGGGTATCACCAAGGAACATGTCATCACATCAAAAGTTAGAGATGGAATACAATTCTTAAGAGTGGAGACAACCAAAGCTCGACCAACGACCACTAGTTCATAAAGGTGAACAACTTCTGGGTCATCTTTGACTGTGACTACTCAATTATTTGCAACAAACTTTAGAGAAAAATGTAGAGTGAAAGTTACAACAACCATAGCATGAATCTAGGGTCTCCCTAGAAGAAGATTAAAGGTAAGGGGCCAGGAATCACATAAACTAAGGAGGGTAAGGTAACGAGGCCCAACTACAAAGGAAAGATTATCGTGCTTAGAGCCTATTGGATAGCATTATCAAACCCACAAATAAACAAAGAAGCAACTAATTAAGAAGAATAAACTTTAATATTGGGTAGTAGATATATACCACAAATGTTGAGAGTTGAACCGGTGTCATCGAGAGTACGTTTGATACCAATAGTATTAACATTAACTATAATCATCAAAGGATCCACTTTTTTTGCACATCTAGGGGCAGAAGTTCTTGTGGATAGAATATGATATTCAACGAATCCACACGAATATGAGCCATCAATGCATTAACATCCCTCACAAAGGTAGGCAAGAGGATCTTTTGCAAGGCTTCCTAAAGCATACCTTGATAAACTAGAGTAGTCTAAAGCAAATCCAAAAGTGAGATCTTAGCTGGAGTAACACAAAGTTGTTCAACAAGATCGTAATCACCA
Source organism: Sequoia sempervirens (assembly GCA_007258455.2). NCBI lineage: Eukaryota > Viridiplantae > Streptophyta > Pinopsida > Cupressales > Cupressaceae > Sequoia > Sequoia sempervirens. Next base: position 10,742 of record VDFB02137032.1, read on the forward strand.
AGTGCTTTAGTTGCAGATTTAGGTGATTAAGGAAGACTCAATTGAGAAGGTGGTAAAGAAGTAGGAACTTGAGTGGGTTGAGGTGTAGGAATAGAAGGTTGTTGATCCAAATTCTATTTGTTTCTTCTTGTATTGTATGTGTGCCCAATAGCATTATAAGAAGCAGAGTCCATAGCTTTTGTGAACCTCGAATATAAATCTAGTGAATCATCATGATATGAAATTCCACAAATTGAATGAATCCTTTTAGGAGGGATATCTAGAGTCAAGTAAAAAATGGTTCTCTCAGGGATTGGAGAAGTTGGAGAGACTACAAAAACATTCAGTGACTCTTCAGCTTGCAAAGAAGTAGTTTTCTCGAAAGATCTACGAGTAGAGGAAGATGCTTCTAAGAAATCATCTAAAGCATCATCCAACATATCTAAATATTCCTTAGAGAAATCATTATCATAAAAATTAAAATATTTTAAAAAAAGATCTGACATGCTCATGCCAGGTTTACTAAAATGTGAGATAAGGGGGATTCGCTACTCATGAGTCTCTTCATTCTCAAGAGAATCCAAGGGAGTGAACTGCCCTTAACCACCTCAATACTAGTTGAATGAAGAAATTAAAAAGAAACTATATCTAGACTAACTATCATAAAATACTACTTCATAACCTAAGAGAAAAAATTCTAGATTCTTGCCTCCAAAGGGAGATCTCTCGACTCAAATACAACAACATAGAATCAAGACACCATCATAGCACACTAGAGTTCGAAGGACACACTGGTGTCCTAATAAACAAGGAACTCAAAACTCAAAAAGGTAGACTAGAACTTCACTGCCTAACATAGATCCAAGATCCATTCAATCGAACAACAAGATAGAAAAAAAAAACTGAAAGAAAGCACATGGAGATCTAAGAGGGAGCTTACAAGCAATTGATCGTTTGAATCCTCCTTCTAAGCTCCACTTTAGAAACCTACACAAAAGACAAACGAGGAAAAATTTTGGGGTTGTTTCGGGACTTGCCACAATCAAACCCCTATTTTGGTGTGCCCACCTCCACGAACAACCAACTAGATAGAGTAATTGAAATGGACAAAAGGAAGTGGTGAAAACAATCCCCGCTTCAGGAGGAGAACCTGCACCACCAAATAGTAAATGAACAAAGAGATCTAATCTATTCATAAATAGAAAAGAGTGAGAGAGCATTACCAAAAGGCTTCTTGAACATATAGATGCACCGTTGAATGATTTCTAGAGAGCTTTGGTTGTTAGAGGGACCTAATTCTGATAGAGCTTCATTTGTAGAAGTGTTATTGCCAAGAGTAGAAGAAGCTAAGAAGTGAAGTGAAATCGAGAAGAGTCTTGAATGAATGAGAGAACCCCCAAAATGAGAGAAAAAGAGGGGTTTTGTTTCATGCAAGGGAGAAAAGAGCCATCATCCCCAAGAGCTTTACTATAAGGACACGTGTCAAGAGCCAGGATTCAAGATTCCCCATTTCAAACTTGGAAAATTGCCAAAATGCTAGTGTGCCACACAGATGTCTACACGTTGCACATGCGTCCAAAATGATAGTTTTTGAGAAACAGGCTAATGGACTACTATTTCTTTTCCATTGCACCACATGGAGTTGGAATCGTGAAATTCTGATCCATAAGGGTTTTTTTCATAAATGTGTTTAGGTGTCATAAATGCTAGGAAAAGTGCTAAAATGTGAAATTTCCCCCAGGTGCAATTTTGTGACATTACAGTAAGCATCATTTTTTATCTAAGTTTCCAAAATTAAAAAATTTCTCAAAATGTTGTAAAAATTGTGTAAGAATTTTATTATTATTTTATTATAACCCAAGGAATTATACCAATACATGTGCAAATTCTGACATCTCTAGATAGAGTAAAGTTGATATCCATGAAACTTATCTAGAACTAATCCATAAAAATGAACTAAAAGATCGCATAGCCTAAATTCATTTTTGGACCTCATTTATATCAATATTATTGTGATATGGTACTAACAATAATTTATTTTTGTTTGTGGGTCTAGAATGAGTTAGAGATCAAGGAGTGGTTGCACAACTACAAGGAAAAGAGAATGATATTTCTACATGTTGTAGGAGAAAAATAATAGAACTAGAATACAAACACATTTCATTTACCTATAGGACATATTATAGTGATGCTCAAGGATGTATGATGGATCACAAAACCATCCAAATGTGGGAGGAAAGTTAGAAAAGATCACCATATAATCCTACACCATCATATGAATCTATACTAGTATTGTACAAATAGGGAGGGGTATGCCAAGAGTGCACACCATTTTTAAATATATTGGTTGGAAATGTATCCATAGAATTTAGGTGGTTATTAATTATCATAGGAATTCTAGTTTTGTTAGATGGAGAAATATTGATAATATCTTATGGCCTAGTAGATATTGTATAGGATGTGGAGGAGCATCAAAAAGGAAATTCATGTTGAAGGTGATTGCAAACACAATTATATTATGACCTCCATAGATCTATGGATTATAGTGAGATAGTTCTCAAGGTAGTTAAATTAGTATAGAGTTAGGCTTGTGAGCACATTGAGATCCCCAAAATTACCATATATATGTATGGATATATATGGCTGAGACCAGAAGAAATATATTTAGATACCAATAAGATAGGGAGATGGAGAGATAGGACCACCCTTCTCAATTAGAGGAGGATATTTAATTGGCTACATGGAAGCCCTCTAAAGGTCTTATTTAGGATACATATGATAAATTTTAGCTACGCCACATCAAGATCTCATGACCTTGTTTTATAGGAAGAAACCATGGTGATGGAGAGGGTTTATCATGAGAGTACTGCAGTGATTTGATATACAATACATATAACATATTTCACCACTAATTTTTAGATGATATCAATGGTCATTATTTATATTAAGGAAGGTGGATGTATCCCAATTATCTTAGTGGGTCCATGTAGATGATGATGAGATCAATGAGTTTGTGGAGATGGTTGATGAGGATTATGTAGGAAAATTAGATGAGTGGAAAGCCTATTGCTATGAGGTACATCTAGTTTTATTTCATTTTTTGGATGCACCTATTATATGAGAAGTGGTAGATGGAGGCAAGACACCACCACCAACAACAAAGGTTATTATGGGAATAGATGGCAAGCCTCAAGAGGTAGGTATAGATATGGATGAAGGAGAGATACCATCATTGGTAGCACCACTATGTTAGATAGATACACATGAGGATTGGTATGATGGTGAACCATGTATAAAATAGATATATCATGTATAATATAGATATAGTATCATGATGTGCTATGAAAAAAACATAACTAACACCCATATGTCACAATCTTCAATTATTTTGTTGAAGTGGATAAACGTGATTCTCATGATAGTGGATCACCTTAAACAAGAGATGAGAATAATATTAGCCAAATAATGGAGAGATAATATGTGCATGCCCATTAGTTTGCTTCACTATTATAATTATGGTAGAATTAAATTATAAACCAATAAAATATTATTAAAAATATAATATATGCTAGGATTGGGTATTTTACACCTTTCAATTCCTAAATTTCATGTTAATTAATTATTTTGTAATATTTATGTGCTCACATGGATAGGGTGTCCCACTTAAGGTGGTATTATTTTTCATTTATAAAATGTGATATAAAGTGTTGTAAGAAGCATCTATATCATGTAAGATGTGTAAGAGAATCTACAACATTTTAATACTTGTAAAATATTTTATGATGCATAAGAGCATGCAAGAGGCAGTTACAAGGTGCATTAGAGAAGTCACTAATAGTTTTGACCAGTTTATGAACATAAGAATGCTATAGAAGAGAATCTTGCTAAAGGAGGAATTTGTCCAAAATGGAGTGTCCTATTTTGGTGAGAGGTTATGATATAGGAAGTTACATTTCTTAGTGGGAATCCTGATCCATTATGACTTTGGTAGTGGAATTTCTGCTATATGATTTGTGCACCATGTTTTTCTATTGTGTTTACACATAGTTTTGGTCTTTGTCTATATTATATATCATTGGGATGAAGATGATGATACAATTTTATTTGTGGTGATTTATACTAACAAAATTTCTCTAGATAAAAATATATGTTGTAGTGAAGGTGTGGATTCTCTATGAATGTATTTTATTTTATCTTATAAAAATAATTGAATTTTTTTGTTCTTTGTATGTTTCTTGAAATGGTTTTCTTAATGTATCTACAATGTTATGTGTCTTTTAATTTTTTTTTGTATGTGAAATAACTGAAAAGATGAACCTCTAATATCAAAGAGGTGTAATTGAGTGTGGTTGTATGTGCAAATAATGTGAAAATTAATGTTACCTAAGGCTATATTCAAATAAACTAGCCTTAATTTACTACCATGAGAGATATGATTAAAAATTAGATTGAAATATTGATAAACTATGTAATCTACACACATGTAAAACTTGAAAAATGTGAATGACTAAGTAATGAATACAAAAGCTTGTGAAAAAGTGGCACTAGATGCACCTATGCAAAG
>VDFB02137033.1:0-22001 GCA_007258455.2 Sequoia sempervirens
ACCCATGTTCTTCACCTCCGAACCGGGAATCAAAAATATCCTGTGCTTGTAAATGATCAAATCATTTACAAGTGTGTACCTGGTATCTACTGCTGATCCCTCGACAATGCTGGAGGCCCAACTGTCCTTGGCATACTCTGCCACTATCAAATGCCTCCAATCCTCTGCAATCTGAACCATAGTGCCTAAATACGGTCTCCGTGATAAAGCATCTGCCACTACGTTCTGAGTACCTTTGATATATGAAATATCAAAGTCATAAGCCTGCAGCTTGCTGACCCACTTCTGCTGTCTGTCATTGAGATCTCGCTGCCCTAAAAAGTGTCTAAGGCTGTTATGATCAGTCTTGATGCAAAATTTGCTGCCCACAAGATATTGCCTGAATTTTGCTAAGGCATGCATAATCGCGAGCATCTCTTTGTCGTATATGCTATACAACCTCTCGGGTCCTCTGAGCTTGCGGCTCTCATAAACTATAGATTAACTTGTCCGCACTAAACCTTAGCACCAATCTCCCTCTTTGATGCGTCACATTTTAGAGGCTCAAAGCGGCAGTAAGTCAGCGGTGCAAAAGAAGCGGAGACAGTAGTCTCAACTCCTTGAACTTCTCAAAACACTCCACGGTAGCGGAAGTCCAGCGAGCGCCCCTTCTTCATCAAATCGTCATCGGGCTGCGTAATGGTGAATAACCATTCCGCAGAATCTACTGATTAGAATCCACACAAACCGAGAAACCCTCTCAACTGTGTCAGGTTCGTCGGTGTGGGCCAATCAACAATGGCGCGGATCTTCTCAGGATCCATACGCACTCCATCCGCACTAATAATATGACCAAGGTATAGCAATTCGGTCATCCCCAGGTCGCACTTGGATTCCTTGGCGTACAAGGACTCCCTCTCCAAGATGCTCAATACAGTCTCCAAATGAGCCAGGTGCTCCTGCCAAGTCCGACTGTATATCAGAATGTCATCGAAGAAAACCAACACAAACCTCCTCAGCAAGGAATGAAATACCCACAATTTCATAGTAGGCCCGAAAGGTGAAACGTTAGTGAGCCCAAAATGGCATCACACTTCTACGAACTTCGAAGTGCCCACAATGACATCGAGAGAGAATTTGTCTTCTCTATGTCACTGCTCCACCGGATCTGTCACGGTGATAACTTGGAAATGGTAAATCAATCTTCGTGAAATAACATGCTCCATGAAGCTCATCAATCAACTCATCTATCCTCGGTATCGGGTATCTGTTTTTGATTGTCCTCTTATTCAGGACCCTGTAATCAATGCACATGTGCAACGTTCCATCCTTCTTCTTCACCAATACAACAGAAGAAGCGAACGGCGACTTACTAGGTCTAATGTGACCCATAGCCAATAACTCCTTTATAGTTTTCTCGATCTCATCCTTCAATCTTTTCGGATGCCTGTAAGGAGTTATCATGATGGGTTTTGCACCCTCCTCGAGCTCAATAATGTGCTCTATCCCTCTATCTGGAGGTCTACCTGGCGGAATATCACTGAACACCTTATCATGCTTGACTCTGATCTTCTGAATGTCCGGATGATACTCTGTCTTTTGCTGTCCCTCCTGTAAAGGTGCTAAATGACCCTCGGCAGCCCACTCTACCATGTCATGACGCATGAGCCGCTCCATTCGGCGAAAGGAAATTGTTTTAAGGTCGCTGTCCCGTATTGCCTTAAGAATGTGAGTCTTCCCGTCGACCTCAAAACGTATTTCCATATCCTTGAGACGAAGTGTGACCTCCTCCAGTGAGTGCAACCACTTCATTCCCAATACTAAATCGATGTCTCCCATATTGACAACATAGTAATCTGCCTTGAACTCATAGTTGTTCAAGCGTAGTGGAAGATCTCTAATCATGCGTTCGCATCTCAAAGTGTACCCATCCGCCACTTTGACTCTGATGCCCTCAAACTCCTCTGTGATAAGCCCTCGTTTTTCAACGAACCTAGCATCAATAAAATTATGCGTAGCTCCTGTATCCAATAGGGTAATGACCCTCTGACCTGCTAATACGCCACGGAGCCGGAAAGAACCCTCCTGCTGAATGCTAGACAATCTGCCCTCCTGTATCTGAAGCTCGGGCTCTACCTCCACTGTATGCTCTGGAGTCTCTGTCTCTGACTCATCTGAATGCTCAGGCTGTTCTGAATTTTCTGATTCGGAGTCTTCATAGTATGCCCACATAACACGATTCGCCTTGCCCTTAGGTCTTAGAGGGCAATCGTGATTGGCATCATACGGTCCCTTGCAGTAAAAGCATAACTTTTTCCTGCGAAGGTCATTCAGGGCCTCACGATCCAAAGGTGGGAAGGCTGATTTACCTTTCGAATCGTTTCTATAATTTGATTTGTTTTTGTTATAATCAGATTTATCATTGTTTTTATTAAAGCCCTTGTTATCTCGGAACGATGAAGAACCTCTGGAGTTAAATTTATTTGCCGGGGCTGCGAACTCCATGTTACGTGCCTTCCTCATCGCCTCCTGTAGTGATGGAGGATCAAAGGCTTTTATCCAGCCTTTAAGTGGTTCTGACAAACCCTCCATAAAGAGAACTACCAACCGCCTCTCAGATATGCTCGGAACCATGACAGAAAGTCTCTGAAAGTCGCTGATGTATGTCTCGAGATTGCCACTCTGCCTCAACTGTGCCAAATCTCTGAAGTAAGTCTCAGGATCCTTCCTATCAAATCTCTCAACCAGCCTATCTACGAACTCCTGATATGAAGTGATCCTATCATGATGTAAAAGCGTCACCATGCAGGCGTTGCACGGTCATATACTACTTCGAGTGCGGTGTGGCGTAGCGGATAAGCGTCTCTCTCTCGACCATCGGACGCCAAGATGAGAATGTATCAAGCTTGCTAATCAAGCTTGGGCTGTCATCTTCCACTTCGCCATCAAACATTTACCCAGTTCAGCACGATTGGATTTGCATGTTTGAGGTCATTGTCTGTGTCGGGTCTCCAATCGGCCGAACCCTATTGTATTCCACGTCTGCATTGTGATAAAGCGGTCAAAGTGGTCGTTCTTTGGAGTATCCAACTCCCTTCGTTTGCTGCCATAAGGTTATGCGACCCAAACAAATCATCCGATCCTCCTACGCTTAGCCTCGCCGGGCTCTGTCTGATGAGCGTGGGCCTTGTAGGCCTATCGATTTGTCAGTGACAACATCCTATAGGTGCTCTCAGAGTGACCCGGCATCACTCTGTCGCCGTCACGATGTGGTGGCCGGTCTCCTCAGAGGAAGTCCTAATCTCTGCGGAGTGCACATTGCTGCACAACGTATCACGTCGATCAGATCGGCGTTGTCTGCCGCGAAGATCCCGAGGTGTGAGTAAGACCTCAGCATCATCCTGTTCTCGGTTGTTATGAGGGACATCTGTCCGAGGTATATCTGTTCTCTCAGCCCTATCATTCCTGTCAGCCATGATTTCCGGCTGCCTGCTCAAACTGCGTTGCCTTTCAAGCAAGGCACGTCTGCGAGTGTAGTACCTGTATGTATCAATTTCCTCTGGTTGCATGTGATGGCCAAACCCTAGGATGGCAGAATCAAGCTCTGATACCACTGTAGAAACCCCTGGTTTCCCTCTGACAATGATCTAACTGATATTTCAAGTTTTTCTGACGTTTTTAGGTTTTTGAGATTTTTTTGTGTTTTTGAAGCAATAATGAGAAGGTACGATTTTGACAATAAATGCTAATAAATTCACTAAAAATCAAAGATCTCTGGAAATGCAACAATAACTACGCCAGTATCCTTTATTCAACTTTTCAAGTGATTACAATAATACCCAGAAGGAAACAATGTATAAAAGAAGAATTTTTATTGGGAAAAGAACCTGATTTGCTGGTACGGCTGAAGGTACAAATCAGTACAGCAGTAATAAATATGATCTCTTTCCTTCCCTCTGGCATGCACAATTTCATCAGCTGATATAGGCGCCTCCTTCAGAGCAAACTGGAAGCATTAGATAAAGGCGTTGATTTTATTTTGATGAGGATGGCTCTTCATGAGGTACGGCCTGCTGGTACAGTACGGCCTGTCAGATCTGCCTTCAATACTGTACGGACTTCACTCACAACAATGACAAATCTCTGAATAAGGTGCGCCAAAAGCAATAGATGGTGTCTGGATACAAATAACTGCAAGTAACTGAAGGTATGGATTTTCTCTGATGCTCTGTAGTTTCCTCTGTATAAGAAAACCTCTGTGGCAATGAATCAAGTGGTATTCCACACTCTCTAAATTGCTTTCCGTTGGAGATGGCTCGTTCCCCAAGGCAAACGAACATGAAACCCTAAGTCTCAGGCTCAGACCAAAATTGATCAGTTTTCAAAACTCAATAATCACATAATGGCACAAATCCCAATGCAAAACCCTCTTAAGGCTGAAAAGTGCGATTTCCTTAAGAATAGGGTTTTCATTAAAATATTCATATTTTAATCTTTTTAATTCTCCATAGTTCTCAGCTGAATATTTTAATTTAAATCAAATGTGAAACTGGCCCCTTCTGATGATGGGCGCACCCCTCAAGGCAATCACTTAAGTTATAATTTAAAATTATAACTTTATAATATAAACATTAAATAATTAATATTTAATCAATATAATTAAATATTAATATTTCTCCCGTCACTTGTCCGTTCTGTCCGCTCGATGCTGACGAACTCTGAAGTGATTCCCCGATGCCGCCACAGCCTCGTAAAATAGCAGTTCCCACATGGCCGCCAAGAACTCTAAAAATAGTAATTGCAATGACCTCCCATCGGTTTAACGAAGACAACCGGACAATCCTCTGATCGGTCGAAGCAAGTCGCGACCCTTCCAGCCCATCGCCTACGAGGGTCGTATGATAGGCCAATCCGTCAGTTCGAGAGATGTCACCGAGAAGGGGACATGACAAAACCCAACAACAATATATCACTTATATATTGAATCACAACAAGAATGTCTCCTTTACAATAGGCCCAATAAGAAGGCCAACAAGAAGCACCACAATCTGATGCAAATACAGAAACTAAGTGATGCAATCTGCTGATAAAGATCTCAGCCTTCTACACAAATATCGATCTGCTCTTGAGACAAACTCGCACTTGAGAAAACTCGAACTTGATATGAATGGATGTGAATGAATGAATAATAGATCATACAATGCAATGGATCAACGTGTATATATACAAGTGAATGAGAGACGAATCCCTTCAAGTTGTTCATGTCGGCCTTCAATAAAAAGACGTGCCTTTAAGTCTCATGAAGTCGGGTTCTAGAAAAATCGCGTCCCTTCATGAATGGATGTCAGCCTCATTAAATAAAAACATTTCTTCATTAATTTGAGCCTCTTCATAAATCGAAGTCTCTTATAAATTAAATAGCCGTTGGCTAATATTTAATTTATTGGTTGGAAGTGACAAGTGACGTTGTATAACGTCAACAAGTCTTACTAGCAAGTCCTATGAAAACGCGATTAAGGCAAAGGGGTCTGACACCTCTAGAGTTCTTGAATGATTGAACTGTGTCTATGCTTCTACCAGGATTCCAACTCGTTAGAAGAATTTTTGGCCCATAACTAGGGTTCTTTATTCAATACAACAGGTTCATATACTATAATGCAACCTAAGCATAGAAAACTCAAGGCCCGAGTGTTGAACTTGGGTGCTCTGATACCAAATGTAGGGCCTGTAAATCTCACTTACTAAATCATTTTGTTCTTGTTTCCTTCTCCAAACTTTTATAGACTTTCCTTTTTGTTTGGTCATGATATCCTTCATCTTTTGCTGCCTAGGTGGTTTCACAAAGCCACTTCTACAATATTGTGCAATATCTCCATGGTTATTGCATTTGTAGCATACAACACTATAGTTCACATATGAATTTTAGTTTCTACCTGTCCACCCATAAGAACTTCTATTTCTGTTCCATCCATCATTATATGTCACTTGTGTTCTATGCTCTCTTGCCTTATGTCCAAAATGATTGCATGAGTAGCGATAGCCATAATAGGTACTCTTGAACTTGTATGTATGCACTTGCCTTGAAGGAAAGGACTTCTTGAAATTGTCCTTGTTAACTTTAGGAGTTTTTTCCTTCTTGCTACGTTAATTTCTGATAGGGCTTTTGAAAGTATCTTCAAGGCTTTTTATCTTTCCCTCATTTGTCTTCTTAGGAATCTCTTTGGAATCTTCCTTGAATGTTTGATTTTCTTTATAACCAAGTCCTATTTTATTTGACGATGATCTTTGTGTTAGTTTTTATTATCAGATTAGAGCACAAAAAATTAATTCAAAAATAACACAATGACACAGCAGATACCCTGGGAAAACCCTCCTCTTGAGGGAGAAAAACCCAGCAACAATATATCACTTATATTTTGAATGATAAACAAAAGTCTCCTTTACAAAGAGGCTGATATGGAGGCCAAGGCAGAGCACCACAATTTGATGCTAACACAGAAATAATATGATGCTTATACTGATGACAAACTCAGCCTTCTGTAATGCTGTACTCAGCCTTCTGTAATGCTGTGATCAGCCTCTTCAATATATCGATCTACGTCTTCAATATATCGAACTGCTCATGAAGTATATCTATGATCAGCCTCTTCAATATATCAATCTGCTTCTTCAAAAAATTCGCACTTTCTTGATCACAGGTTCAGCCTCCTTGAAACCTTCGATCTAACTTCTTCAATACATATTGATCTGTCCTGAAGTAGATTGCTCTTGAAACTCACAGCGAATGTAAAGAATGAACTCGCACAAAATGATAATCGAATGAACAAGTGAATGATCATCAAGCATATATACAATGTGATGAGGAGAGGATGTGCCTCTTCAAGTCGGCCTCCACCAAAAGTCGGCCACGAAAAGAAATATGACTCTTCATAAAAAATCGCGCCTAAGAGAAGTCGGCTATAATAACAATAACTACATATTAATTAAATGAAGTGTCTCTTCATTGTTATCGGTCTCATATAAATTTGATAGCTGTTTAGGCTCCATTAAATTTATCCTTGATGCCGTGGCTGGAAGAAATCGACCGACGCTGCTATGAACATCAACACTTTGCTTGTTTAATATATCATCCAAAATCTTGGTGCTCTTATCAAACTTGAGGTTCTTGTTTAACTTGGAGGATGTCTTTTCTAGATCCTTGCTCAAAGAACCTATCTCGGATTTTAACATTTCACAATCTTATTCCTTTTTCTCTAATTGAACTCTCACTTCCTCTTTCATCTTGTATCCTTCTCTCATCTGAAATTTTAGCTCGACATTTATCTTCTCAGATTCTTCAAGACTTCGTACTAACACTACATTAGATTCATTGTTGTCTTGAACTTGTAGCTTTATTTTTTGGTTCTCCTTTCTAACCCCTTGATCTCACTGTAGGCATAATGGAGTTCCTCCTCAAGATCCACTACACTATGACCTTCATCATTTTCTTCTTGTAAGTTTATATCAACATTCTCATCATATTCTATTAACTCCTTTTCATCTAAGTTCATCTCCGCTTTTCTTCCATTCACAAGGTGGTTTTCTCTTTTGATGATATCATCTTTTGTTTTTGTTGTCATTTGTGTTTCATTTGTCACCCCATTGTTTTTGCTTGCTTCTTTGTCATTACTTGCATTTGATTTTGTTGGTGCTTTGTCATCAATACCCTGCTTGGTATTTCCTTTTCCTCTTGCCATGTGTGCTCTTTAGATCTACCTTCTCGTTTGTTAGACTAATTCAAAGGAACCCACTTTGATACCAATTGATGAGCATACAATTATACTGAGAGGGGGCAGCAGGTGAATCAGTATAATACAACTTTTAACTTTTCAAACTTATTTAATCACAATAGCAACTATGCAAGAATATGACAATGAGAACAAGTTGACACCAAGATTTTACGTGGAAACCCTTATGGGAGAAAACCACGGTGCGAATAATGTACTTTATATATTTATGCAAGTTTACAATGATTGTAGGCACCAACCCACTAGAGGCACCAACCTCTATCCAGTTTTGTAGGCACCAACCTACAAGGAGCACCAACTCCCTCTTGCAAGGCACCAACCTTGGCTAACTAGAGGCACCAACCTCTTACAATAGACTGAAAATCTGAATATAGAATGAGACCTTTACAATAGATCTCCTTTTGCTTCAAATCAACTCCTCCTCTGTGATGTATGCTGCTTCCTTAATGCTCACATAAGAGTTATATTTCCCTGCTCTTCTACTCACATAATCAATCTCTCACACTTCTTTGAATCTGCATACATATATCTTTGCAGATATATATAACTTATCTTTATTACTCAACACAGGACTGCTGGGATATATATAATGTCTTTTTACCCCACTTACTTTTGCTTATACACACACTTTCACATACAAATCTGCATCTTACAAATCTGCATAAGATAAGCTTCTTAAATCTTCATGCATTTTTCTTGTGATGAATAATTTTTCTTTTTATTTCACACACACTCTCATTCTTTCAAATCTGATTTGAATCATGTATATATATATTGCTCAAAGATTGCAACCTTTGTGAAAGATTGCATTATTTAAACTCTGCGTTTTGAAGGAATCACATCACTTCAAACCTGTTTGTTTGTTTTACCAAAAACCTTAATCACACCCTTTAAAATCTGACTTACGATATCTATTGCTTTCCTTATCAGAATGGTCGCACCATTTCATTTATTTGTTTATAGTCATGAATCTTACCTCTTGACTTTGCAAAATGATCGCATCGTTTGGTTTTCAAAGGACTTTTAAATATTCACTTTATTTGAATGGAGTGCTTCTCTTCAAAAATCGTATCCTTTTAATTTTGTCTTATAAGCGTTGTCTTTTTCTGTTTTGTCTTATTCTGAATTTTGTCTTCATATTGCTTTCTCTTTATTTTTTATTATTTACTTTTCCATCGTTGCTTTTTGTACTATAGTTGCTGCTTTTTTTCTGTTTTTTCTTTAGTGACAAGTCACTTAACTTTAAATCATATCACGTCCTGTATTTTGAATAAGACATTTTTTGTCTTATTAACAAATCAGCCACTCTTGTCTTATTTGCTTTAGTCTTAAAACTGTATTCTCTGCTCATCTTGCTGTAAGATAACAATCTGCATTAAATTGTAACGGGATTCTGGATGTTCTCTTTTTTTTTTATCGATCACTTGTTCTTGCTGCTATTGTTCCTTCTTTTATCATTGTTGTTGCCTTCACTCCCTTAGTGCTTTGAAACTGATTGGTTGCTTACGTTACTCAAATTATGGAATACAAAATTTCTTCAACATATCATGACATCAATGATAATCATAGCAAACTTCGTCTTTGTACCTTTGACATCAATGACAATATTTCCAACAAATGCCCCTTAAATTTTACAAACTTATCTAGATTGAGAGATTTGGTGAGAATATCAACTGTCTGATCCTCTGTTGGAAAATACAACAACTGAATTGATTCGTCTTCAACAAGCTTCCGAATGAAGTGATAATGATTTTCCACATGCTTGGTTTTTTCGTGGAAGACTGAATTTTTGGCAAGTTTGAGCACTCCCTGATTATCACAGAACAAGGGAGTCAGACCTGCTTGAGATATTTGCATATCCGCAAGAATCCGGCGAAGCCAAACTGCCTCACAAGCTGCCTTAACTGTTCCTCGGTACTCTGCTTCGGTCGAGGAAAGAGCCACTGCCTGCTGCTTTTTACTTGTCCAAGTGACTGCACCAGATCCCAAACTAAAAACATACCCAGATGTTGATTTTCTGTCATCAACTGAACTTGCCCAATTTGAATTTGTGTAACCAGTGAGGCTTGGATCATGACTCCTAGTGTAAAGAAGTCCATAATCAGAAGTGCCCTTCACATAACGTAGCACACGCTTCCTTGCTACCCAATGATCAGCCTTGGGGTTTGTCATGAAGCATGAAATGTAGCTAACTGCAAATCTGAGGTCAGGTTTAGTTGCAGTGAGATAGATGAGGGGCCTACTAGTTGCCTGAACAAGGATTCCTCCACTATAGGTGAATTTGACTTAGCTGCCAACTTCAACCCTTTTTCCATAGGTGTGGAGGCAAGTTTGCAATCCTGCATTCGAAACTTATCCAGTAGACTTCGAGCATATTTGGATTGAGAGATGAAGATACCACTCTCTGTCTGCCAAACCTCAACAGCTAAACAATAATGCAGTCCTAAGTTTGTCATATCAAATGAGCTGCACAAATCCTGTTTGACCTCATCGATCAAATGTGCCGAGCTGCCAGTAATGATCAGATCATCAACATAGACAACAAGAATAAGAATATCACTACCAGTGTTTTTGACATACAGATTAGAATCAGATGGACTCCTCTGAAAGCCATGATCTTTGAGGTACTTGTCAATTTTGATGTACCAAGCTCGAGTAGCCTGTTTCAGACCATAGAGTGGTTTCACCAGTCTTCACGCTTGATGTTCTTTACTGACAACCTTGAATCCTAGAGGCTGCGTCATATAGACTTCTTCCTTCAACTCACCATTGAGGAAAGCACTCTTGACGCCCATTTGATTGACTTTCCAACCAAACTGGGCTGCTAAGGCAAGGATGAGCCGAATAGTACTCATCTTGGTTGTAGGAGCAAAAGTCTCCTCGTAGTTAGTGCCTTTCTTCTGTGAGAACCCCCTAGCAATGAAACAAGCTTTGTACTTGTCAAGGGTTTCGTCAACTTTATACTTAACCTTATACACTCATTTGTAGTAGATGGGCTTCTTCCTTGGAGGAAGATGAGAAAGGACCCAAGTGTTATTCTTTTGAAGACTATGGTATTCAACCTCCATAGTTGTTTCCCACTCAGGAACTCCTTTAGCCTCTGAATATGTCTGAGGCTCATAAACACTGTGAATGTTGGCCATGAGAGAAAAATTAACTTTATGTGGCTGTTTGCTCTTGTTTTGGAGGATCTACCCTCAATGAGCTCATCATCATGAAGATCACCAATGGTCTTAGCCCACCATTTAGGCCGGAGAGTAGAAGTGCCAACATTAGAGGCATGAGAAGGAGTTGGAATTGGTACTGGATCTGGAACAAGTTCAACAGGTGGAAGATTAACATCATCCAAAGGAAATTCGGGTTGAGCATCATCAAAAACGAAATTTGCATCATCCCTCCCATCAGGTGGACCTAACGGAAGACAGACACCCAAATTTGAATCCTTCAAAGGCTGATCCTCAAAATGCTACACAAACGAGGAAAGGTGAAAGGGCCCTCATTCTTCATCAAAGACAACATCACGACTTAAGATGAGACGATGAGTGTCTACATCAATCAACCGGTAAGCCTTATGGTTTTCCTTGTATCCTGTGAACATAAGCTTTTAACTCTTGGAATCCAACTTGGAGTGCTTGGCATCTGGAATCCATACATATGCTAAAGAGCCTAAGATTTTCAAATGACTGATCCAAGGTTTGCAACCAGTCCGAGTCTATGTAGGAGACCAATTAAGAAGAAAAACAACAGTGTAGACTGTTTCTGCCCAATATTTCTTTGGAACATTCTTGTGTTGTAACATGGACCGGGCCATCTTAGTGATTGTGCGATTGCGCCGCTCTACAACATCGTTTTGCTGAGGGGTTTTAGGGTGTGCTTAACTGGCGTTTGATGTCGTGTATATCACAGAAGTTGGAGAAATCAGTAGGACAAAATTCCCCCCCATTATCTGACCTAAGAGTGACTATGGAATAGCCAGACTCTTTCTCTACTAAGGCCTTAAACTTCTGAAATACAGTAAACACACCTGATTTTTGTCTAAGAAAGTACATCCACATTTTACAACTGAAATCATCAACAAAAAGCAAGAAATACCTGCAACTAGGAACAAAAGGTGTATTCATTGGCCCACATACATCAGCGTGGTTAACTTGCGTTTGATGCTGTGTATATCACAAAAGTTGGAGAAATCAGTGGAACAAAATTCCCCCCCATTATTTGACCTAAGAGCGACTATGGAATAGCAAGACTCTTTCTCTTCTAAGGTCTTAAACTTCTGAAATACAGTCAACACATCTGATTTTTGTCTAAGAAAGTACACCCACATTTTACGACTGAAATCATCAACAAAAAGCAAGAAATACCTGCAACCAGTAACAAAAGGTGTATTCATTGGCCCACATACATCAGCGTGAACCAATTATAGTACCTTGGAGGCTCGCCATGAGTCACCATCCAGGAACGGTGTCTTGTGTCGCTTCCTAGCCTGACAAGCTCCACAAACTCCATGATGCTGAGTTTGGATCTTAGGTAAACTAGCTACAAGTCCCTCCCGAGATAGCCTAGAGAGATAGTGCACATTTAAGTGCCCATAACGCTGATGCCAAAGACTGGTGCTGGAAGAATTTTTGGTTGCCATGGCTAACTCTGGAGAATCACCTATATCCACAAGTCTGTATAGACCATGATCCTTAATGCCAACAACCACAGTGATGGGAGTCTCCTAATCAACAATTGAACACTTATGTGCACTGAATACCACATCTAATTGAGGAGAGTGCCGCATAATCTGATTGACAGAGAGAAGGTTCAGTTCCGTGCCAGGAACATAGTATACATTGAGGAATATGAGATTCCTCCTAGCATACAGAATCTGAACATTGCCCTTGCCTACAACAGTATACTCTTTTCCTCCTCCAAAAATAACTGAATCATTGAAAGGAGAGAAGCCGGTGAACCAATCACGCCGATGGGTGAAGTGTCGTGAAGCACCCGAATCAATGTACCAGGCATAGGACTTCACATGATTTGCAGGTCTGTTAGCCATAAAGGCGTAAAAGGCAGACTCCTTCTGCTCAGTGTGCTTGACAACATTTGCTTTCGGTTGAGACCCTCCCCGCTTCTTTTGTTCAGAAGCCAAACGCTAACGACAATCCTTCTTCATATGACCATATTTGCGGTAGTAATTACATTGAATGTTCTTCTTGGGGCTATCTTGAGGTTGACCTAAGCCTTTTTGCTGCGAAGGCTGACTTTTCCCTTTATTCTTAGCCTGAGACTTGGCTGCAAAAGCTTGCTCTGTAGAGGATGAAGAAGCACTACTACCAAACTATTGTCTCCAACGATCCTGTTGCAAAAGTTTAATACAAAGCTTTGGAAACTTCAAATCAACATTAGTTGATGTAACGTTGAGAGTTTCAACAAAGTGCTCATAAGACTTCTGTAGACTTTTCAAATTGATGACTACCATGTCTTCTTCATCAATCTTTTGACCAATCGCCTCCAACTGATCATGGATGTCCTGAATCTTTGTTAGATGCTCCTATAAGGACATTCTCTCATCCATCATGATGGAGAACAATTGGTTTTTTAGAAAGAACGCACGACTCTTGTCGGAGGTGTCATGCAAGGTTTTCAAATGCTCCCAAATCTCAGTAGCTGATTTGCCAAATGAAACTTGTGGAAGCAAATCATCGGTAATAGATAGTTTAATGAGCATCGCTGCTTCACGATTTTGCTCATCAAACTTTTCTTGGTCTTTACCCGCCGTTGTGGGATGAGTAGCAGTGCTTAGAACAATTTGATCAAGACACCGATATTCGAAGATAGTCATTATTTGCTGCTTCCAAGTATTATAGTTTTTTGCCATTGAATCGCTTACTGACTTCCAACATTATGTTTGTCAAACTCGCCATCTTGCACACTTTCCGAGGCACAAAAAACAAGGCAAACAAAAGAGGTGATAAAATTGATTGCACTGATTTCAAAAAACTAAGGCAGTTGCAAACACAAATTTCGAGGAAAACTCGTTTGCACAAATCCCAATGAACGAATTATGAGGCACCTAGAAAATTCTGATGACAACCCAAAAATGTCATGAAAAACCCAAAAAGAATCTTTTATTAGAAAAAAATTTCGGCTTGAAATAGAGGATTTATTTAAAACCCTAGCCGCCAAATGCATTTTATGAAAAAAAAAACTCCTAGGAAATGACGATCAATTCCAAAAACTCGAGACCAGAGACAAATAAAAGCCTTCTGTTGCATGCCAAGAAAAATATGAGAAAACCCTTCTCAAAAATAAAATAAAATGCAAGCTATGGAAGTAGAAAATGCGCCACAAGAAGCATCAGAAAAACGATTTTTCAATCACCCAGACAAAGGGAAACAACGCCTAGAAACAAAGAAAAAATCGCGGGTCCTTGGCTTGCAGAAAAAAAAAGTGTTTCTTAAAGACGCCCAAAAATCTGAAAAACACGCGCCCAAAAAACTCACGCGGCTAAAAGAAGGGACAAAAATCGTGCCCAACAGGGAAATTACCTCGCTCGATTTATAACTATAAAAAGAAACCCTCGATTTTTAGCAGAACGAGACATAGACACAATTTCAAAGACGACCAATAGAAGCTAGTCGTGTGTGCGGAAAGATGAACAAACGGTGCCCAGAATGTACTCTTTAAAAGAAACTTCTTACGAATTGCGCCAGAATCGAATTTGGCTCTGATACCATAGTACAAGAAAGATGGTAAAAATATTCGATATTATTTACAAGAGGCGAAAGCTTCATTTAAAGAATTTAGAAAGGGATGATTCTAATTACAAAGTTCGAAAAATAGAAACATCACCGAATAAAACAACTAGTTTACATAATTTACAAAATGGGAATATTGACCATTAATAGTAACTAAATATTATTTTAATAGTATTTGGCCAAAAACTAGTTGTATGATCATCTTTGCATTTTTCTGATCATAACATTTTTTTTCGTAATATTGGAATTGGTTTTAGCTCAGGTTTAAGATCTGTTTTAACTTTTTTTTTAGAAGTTGGGTTTAATATCTGATTGTAGGCACATTTTTTTTTAAAAGCCAAAAAGCTTGGTTTAATGTGTCAATTAAGTGTTGCATGATGAATGGATGAAATTTTTTAATGACATCCATGAGGCCAAGCAGTCTAAGGGACCAAGAACTGCAGTCCTAAGATATTTTCAAACTCTTTTTTAATTTTGGATCTTCTACAGTGGATCTTGATCAAAAAACTTGTAATTTTGCTAAGCCTCGCTTCCTCAAATAAGGCTGTTAGGTTGTTTACTTTCAGGTTGCTTTCATACTGGATACATATATCATTATAGGCTGGGCACTTCATGATGAAGTGCCATTCTGTCTCCATCGCCCCCTTATGCATAATAGGGAGGTTCTTACTGGCCCATCCTTACTGGTCTCACCATGTACCCATGTGGAGTTAACCCCTTTGGCATAGTATGCTTCCTTTTGACCATTTTGTTTTGTTTACATTGCAGTCCTGATTTTTTCCATCACTTTTTTTTAATTTCCTTATTGGTGTTTGGCTCTCGTGTATGCCTTTTTGCTATGCTCCCTTGTGGGGTTAAACTTTTTGACATAGTACGCTTTCTTTTGACCAATTTGTCCTCATGGCAGTGGGGTTAAACTTTTTGACATATTATGCTTTCTTTTAATGAATTTGTTTTGTCCACATGGCAGTCCTGAATTTTTCCATCACATATGTTTTTATTTCCTCATTGGTGTTTGAAAACTCTTGCATGTCCCATTTACTCATCCATTTATTTTTCTTCCTCCAACTTGATTCCTCCCCCACTACCATTTTGGCCATACGCTCTTCATTTGGATTTAGTCTATTTCCGAAAATCCGTAGGCTAAGCTGAGGTGGAAAATTAGGGTTTCCTCTTTCAGATCTTGCTTAGTTGGCGTTCAAAAGTTGTTGTGCAGACTTACTATTTATAGCAGTTTGCTATTTTTAGCAAGTCTATCTTTTGGTAGTATCTATCTAGCAGCAGTTCAATCCTTTGCAGTTTATTGTTTAGTTTGGCTTTCTATTGTTTTGATGTGAACTTACTATTTATAACAATTGGCTATTTTTAGTAAGTCTAATTTTGGCAGTGGCATCATCAGCAGTTCAACTCAAGTCATCTTGCTATCCATTAGTTTTAGTATTGGCATTGGTTTTGGTTATTTCCATGGACTAAGTTTTTATACTTAGTCAATTTCATGTTTTTCAGTTGTACCCCACGCTTAGGCTTAATAACTTCATGTTGTTTTAAAGAGGGGTCATTAAGGGGTCATGTTGAGCATTTAATGATTTAAATAAACGCTTTATTGTTGCAATTTGGAAATAGACGCCTAAAAGAAAAGTTGAATAATGTTTTATTATTTCAAAAAGTAAATGCTTAAAGGTGGCGTCCCTCTTGGAAGTTGAAGTGATTTGACTTCTTGGAATTTGAAGTGTTTCATTTGCCAATTGAAACTTATATATTGCTGCTGTTTGAAGAGCTGGTTATCTTTTGGAAATATTGTAAAGTTATGCTGCTGGTTTGAAATCCAGAATCCGGCTAAGGAAAAACTTAGCAATTTGTCTCCAGTCTTCGGGCCTGAAACTATGGTTCCCTAGATGGTGGATTGAGAGTGTGTTTCATTCATAAGTGCACATCGAGCTTCATTGTTGAAGAATTTGAAGTATTTTTCAATTTTTGAGCTTGCTGGTTCATTCATGGCTGAAGGTGATTTTCATTCACAATCTCGTTTCGATGAGGGTTTATGGCCTCTAAAGTGGGAAATGATGTTTAATTGTGATTCAGATCAATTTTAGATGATGTTTAAGTTCCTTTTCAGTGGTATCAGAGCAAAAGATCTTGCCATTCCTGTTGATCAGTGCTTCATGTTTAGGCAGATGAGTGACAGGGATCTCTGGTACTACATTGATAGTCAGAGCAGATTCTTGTTTAGCTCTTTGTGGTATCCAAAAGTTGGCAGTTAGGCATGGCTAATGAAGAAGAGATGAAGTTGGCAGAGACTCTCTTTATGGTTGGAAAGAGACTTGGCAAAGAATTTCAGTCAAGAGAAAATGAAGAGAACATTCTTCATTTGTTAGAACAATGTTTGAGACAAGTAAAGCCATCACCTTCAGAGAAAATGGAGTTGGCACTAGCGCCTACAGTGAATTCCTTGAATCAGCCCTATTGGTTGGGGCATCCTGATGAAGAGACTAAGTTGCTGATTTCATGGAGATAATAAGAATTGTAATTCCCCAGTTGCCCTATGATGATGAAATTATGAAGATCATATTAAATATGATAGTGGAATGTTTTCAAGATTTAGATGAAACTAGTAGTAGCTTGTTTTCAAGAAGAGCTGCTGTTTTAAAAACATTTTCTGAAGTTGGTGCTTGTATCTTATTGATAGAATTGGAGATGGAGAATTAGATTTATCACACGTTTAATTATCTTTTCACATCGACCTGGAGTAAGCAAGAAGAGAGTATGCTTGCAGCTGTCATGAATGTTCTAATCTCTACAATTAAAGAAGTTGATAGTCTTCCTAAAAGTGTCCAAACTCTTCTCTTGGATGCTTACAAACGTGAAGAGCAGATTTCTCTCACTGCTGATTTGTTAGTTAAAGAAATTTTCAGTCAATGTGAAGATAAATTGAAACCACTTTTGAAGAAGATTGTTGAAAATAGAGAAGAGATTTATGAAGCTGAAGAGGAGGTTGAAAGTTAGAATCCTTTTGAAGACATTGCAAAAGTTCAAGGGGTATTCGTGAATTTGCACTTACCCAAGCATTCTATAGAAGAATGTAATGTATTAGTGGAAGCCTTGAAGACTAGTGAGGTACTCCTGTTTTCAACAAAGGAGAACAATGAGTTGACTTGTGTTAGGGAGCCTCATGTTGAAGATTCCAAGAAAGAACTTTTGGAAACAAAAATTGAAACTTAGATGCATGAAGAGGCCATAAATGCAGATCCAAATGAAGGAGAAGTTCGGTTAGTTGAAGATATGTGTTCAATCAGCAATTTGCTTCTTTGCAATTCCAGAGAAGGCTGGTTTGAAAGTCAAGTCAAGGAGGAGAAGAAGAAAGAGGAAGCTGAAGTCACTTCCTACTTCAAAGTTGATTTGATCAATTCTTTTGATTCATGTGTAGAAGACAACATGGAAGGTGAAGTTTCTAGTAGTTATAAGGCAGATTTTTCTTCACCGGAAATCAAGCTAAGGCAAAAAGCTAAAGAATTGGAAGGCACTATGGATGGAATGATGAAGAGTGTTCATCACATGAGAGACAAGTTGAGGAGTACAACTCAAACCATTTTTGAAATCTTTATCCATCAAAGTGGTTCTACATCATCTCAACCAGCATATGAAGATTTCAGCTCAAGTTCACACATTGCTAATAATCGTATTCAAGTTTTGTCAAAACTTGATAGAATTCATAGGCAAGTAGAACATTTGATTCATGATGTGCCTAGGGGATAAGTTGTATGTTGCATTTCTATTGATGACATGAAGTCTATTAAATTTACCTTGGAGGAAATCAAATCTAGTCTTTTGCACATCCTTCGTGACAAAGACATAGTGTCCAATATTGCTGACAAGGCATTGGAGTGGAGTGAGCTTACCAAAGCAAAGTTGCAAGAAGTGCATGAGACTCTAACTGAAGTAGAGAATCAGATTTCTGCTGTTCAATATTCATGGGAGCAAGAAAACAATAGAAGAGCAGAGGAGCTTCAAGAAATTCTTGATGAGCTTGATCTTATACAAGAAACATATGATTTGGAATGCTGTCCTGAGAGACCAAAGCATTCAAATTCTCAAGTTTTTCAAGCTTTGACAATCTCTTGTATGAAGAAGGTGCTATTAAGGTTTATGTAAATCCTCTTTTTGAAAATGATGAAGAAATTGCTTCTGAGATTACTGAAGAAGGGGATTTGAGTTTGTCTTTTAGCATTGGAGAGTTAATACGTGAGTTGCACGAAGTTGAATCTACTACTGCTCCTAGTGCAACCATTCAACAAGAATTGGTAACTCTTGGATTACAAAGAAATGAAGACATTCTTATCGTTCATCAACAGAGAGATGATTGGCATGTTGATGAAGGTTTAATTCATTATATGATAAGGATGCTTGTGAGGCTCTTGTTAGATTTTAGTTCATCACCATCTTCTCTTAGAGTGATAGATTTCAGAATTGTATTTGATGAAGGATTCATGGAATCTTTCCTGCAAGTCATAGCACAAGATTTTGGATTTGATCTCTTCAATGAACAAAGGTTGGTTGAATACTTCTTGGAGTTTCAAGAAGTGGCAATTCAGATGGAACGAGCAAATCAAAGGATTCGCGTGAGAGCAATTCTCAGTTTGAGAAGTGGTTCTTCATGGTTGTTAGTTTGGGATCCTGACATTACTTGGGAAGAAGGTAATTTTAAAATAGATAGACCAGCATATAAAATTCAGAATGTAGTTGTGACCATTTGCTTATGTGTTGGAAAATTTCTTCAATTGAAAATCAGTATTTGGGATCTCAAGCATTTTCTTTTGAAGAATGGAATGCTTAAAAAAGAAGTTGGATGGAGAAGTAAGTGTCAAAAATTCAGTTCTATGTTTGCTGCTCCTTTTTTTCTATGTCATTGGTTCTTTATTTCTGATCATACATTGGTGTTCTGGGAAGGAAATATGATCAAAAGTTGGGTTGTGGTGACATGGGGTCTCTTGCTAAAGGTGCCACCAACTTGGTTCATGAGCAGTTATGATCATTTTGATGGAAAATTCTTTTGTTGCAGCTGCTGCTTGTCTTCTTGGATGCTGATTTTCCAAAAATCAGATCTCAAGATGATTATTTCAGACCTTTTAGGAAGCTGGTTACTTCATTTCCAGGCCTCTCCACCGCCTATTTGGATTGAATTTCTGCCACAAATAAGCAAGGGAATGTTTCCGTATGGTCAAAATTCAGGTATGGGTTGTTCATTGATGGTTGACAGTGAATTTTGTGGTACCAAATCATACATTACTTTTTGGGACAGCGAGTTATTGGCTGATTTGATTTGTCAAATTGAGACACTTGATGTGAGACACGTGAATATTTCTTGGAGTTCTTTCAGTGAAATCAGTTTGCTTCAAAGGAAGCATTGTGCATTCTCTTGGATAGGGATGGAGTGTGGAGTGTTGCTTTTCGTTTGGCATTGGTTTAGAAGCATGTTTGAAAATATTTTTGTTGCTGATCAAAATTATGACAGCAAGATTCGGAGGTCCTACAGACTGATATGGGACCCAGGCACTAACATTTTTGGTGCATTGTCTTTTGTGGATCGTGACATGTTGATCCACTTTGAGTATTCAGTTGTTTTAATCAGAGTAGCGCAACGGATTAGAGGAACAGTGTTCCTGAGAAAGATTTGGAATCCTGGTATCACTTGGTTTTTCTATTCCACAGTTGAAGATGATGAAGCCAATGATGGTCTTCTAGAATTTATTCCTATGATGTTTTAGTTTAATTTTAATCTGGTGATTTCTTTGTTGGCATCAAGCAGTGCAATGCTTACATCAGTAGGTGTTATTTTTCACCTAGGTTGATTTGGGACCTAGGGATCACATTCAGTTTTAGTTTGGTTCAGTATGGTGATTTTAGGTTGGCATTGGAATTGCTTGAGGGCAAGCAATTTTGAGAAGGGCGGACTGTAATGTCCCCATTTTGGCCATACGCTCTTCATTTGGATTTAGCCTATTTCTGAAAATCCGTAGGCTAAGTTGAGGTGGAAAATTAGGGTTTCCTCTTTCAGATATTGCTCAGTTGGCGTTCAAAAGTTGTTGTGCAGACTTACTATTTATAGTAGTTCGCTATTTTTAGCAAGTCTATTTTTTGGCAGTATCTATCTAGCAACAGTTCAATCCTTTGCAGTTCATTGTTCAGTTTGGCTTTCTGTTGTTTTGATGTGAACTTACTATTTATAACAGTTGGCTATTTTTAGTAAGTCTAATTTTGGCAGTGGCATCATCAGCAGTTCAGCTCAAGTCATCTTGCTATCCATCAGTTTCAGTATTGGCATTGGTTTTGGTTATTTCCATGGACTAAGTTTTTATACTTAGTCAATTTCATGTTTTTCAGTTGTACCCCACGCCTAGGCTTAATAACTTCATGTTGTTTTAAAGAGGGGTCATTAAGGGGTCATGTTGAGCATTTAATGATTTAAATAAATGCTTTATTATTGCAATTTGGAAATAGATGCCTAAAAGAATAGTTGAATAATGTTTTATTATTTCAAAAAGTAAATGCTTAAAGGTGGCGTCCCTCTTGGAAGTTGAAGTGATTTGACTTCTTGGAATTTGAAGTGTTTCATTTGCCAATTGAAACTTATATATTGCTGCTGTTTGAAGAGCTAGCTATCTTTTGGAAATATTGTAAAGTTATGCTGCTGGTTTGAAATCCAGCATCCGGCTAAGGAAAGCTTAGGAATTTGTCTCCATTCTTCGGGCTTGAAACTATGGTTCCCTAGATGGTGGATTGAGAGTGTGTTTCATTTAGAAATGCACATCAAGCTTCATTGTTGGAGAATTTGAAGTATTTTTCAGTTTTTGAGCTTGCTGGTTCATTCAAGGGTGAAGGTGATTTTCATTAACAGCTCTTTGTACAATTTAAATATGCTTCTGGGTATTGAAGATATGGATTCTTAGCACATGGGCGCCCCTTCCCATAGAAGATCAAAATTTATTTCAAAGTATTTATTTTTATTCTTGCAAAATTGCCCTTGCTAAGGGCCGTACCATGTTGGGAGCATTGGGAATTGTGCAAGTAAATTAGTGGTTGGTTTTTGAAGCTGTTTCATCATCATGACATGGGCGCCTATTCTCCAGAGGTTCATTGCAATTGATTTCACTCAATTTGGAGGTAAATTGATAAAGTTATGTGCATTTCATTGATGTACAGTTTTTTGGTCTGATTTTCTGTATTTTCTGTTTCATATCAGACTTGTTAGTTTTTGATATAATGCTGGTTTGAGCTTCATTTCTATATCATTATTGTATTGTAAGAGTTAGAGGAAGTGTTACTCTAACCATTGATTGATTTGGAAGCATATCTTTCTTATTTGCAGCTGTTTAATTCATTGTAAAGTTGATTAGTAGTACTAACTGCTATTTATTTTATTTGCTGCAATTAGTTTAAATTTCATATTCCCACGATTGAGTGGTTGAGTTTAAATAATCACCTTTCTTAATTG
>VDFB02137034.1:0-11081 GCA_007258455.2 Sequoia sempervirens
CTGAGCAAGGGAGTTAGTTGTTTGGTTTTTACTATGTGGGATCAACTAAATGTTGAAGGCATCAAATCCTTCAATAAGGTCCCATACTCTATGCCTATAATTGGTCATTCTTCGGTCATGACATGAGTACTGTCTCCTAACATGTTTGACCACTAACTCAAAATCCCCAAAGACTTGCAAAATCTTAACCTTTTTCTTTAATGCCATGAGAAACCCATGAATCAAATTCTCATATTCTGCTACATTATTCATACAATGAAATTGAAGTCTATGAGCAACAAAGAATGTTTTACCTCTTGGAATGATTAGCTCAAATCCTACCCCAGCCCCTTGCTTTGATTTGGATCCGTCAAATCTTAAAGTCCAATAGCCAGCCGCTACAGACTTGCTCGTTGTAACTCTTGCACTGTTGTTGTTGGAGGGTTCTTCAGAAAGCATCACTTTCTTTCCTTTAGAATCCTCTTGGAAATTTTGGATATAATTTTGACTATTGGAGTGGGGTTGATACACTTTTGTATTTGTTCTACTGTAGCCTGGCACAAGCAACAGTCTAATTCTGAATGGGAGGCATTATGAAGCCTACACCAATTCGGCAAGAGTAATTCTCCAAAATTCATTCCTCTACCCAACTGAACTTGATCTTCAATACACTTTTTAATGAATTCGTAGAAACTTTCCAACAAGTAGAGTTGATTATCTTCAGGGATATCATCACTTATTGGTTCCACTAAGGCTTCAGAACCACTGGATTTAGTTGTGAGATCAATAGGCACAACATGTAACATAAGGGATTTCTTCTACCTTAGATTCCTTAAAAGGGGTTGCAAGCATGTAATTTCCCATGCTCAACTTAGATATCAGAATCTCATTCGAGGTGTTCTAATATTCTGTAATCATGTATTTCATCTTGGGTTCCCTTTCAATCCTGATATGATTTGGCACTCCCTTCTAGGGAAGCCACATATGAGAGTGATCAGTTGATACATATCCATTCAAATCCCTGGTAAAATATCTTCCCAAGATTAGACCATAAGCATCAGGTATATCAGCCACCTGTATGTTAATAACCTGCTGAATTCTAGGGTCAGAGGTGACCTGCATATGAATCATGTTCAACTCCCCTATAACATTAACCTCATTTCGATCCAGTTGCATAACTTTCTTTTGGAAGTTAGCAGGAGTGATACCTAAGGCTCTATAGACACCAAAAGGCATTACATTGGTAGAAGCACCTAAATCTAACAAGCAATTGTGCAGATTTTTACCAATTATGTGGACATAAATAAAAAATGGAGGAGTATTTATTTTCCCTTGGAATAGGGTCAAGGGAGTATCCACCTGAGCAACTTGAGTTTTGTCCTTCTCTTTTCCTTTATCTCCAAGTGGTATATGAATCTCATTATGAATTTGATTTTTCCCTTTTACTAGTTGGGAACTAAATGCTTTAATAACACTCTCATTGACTAAATTCTCTTGTGATACTGAGCTAGCATTGTAAGCTCCTAAAAATTCATTTCTAATAGTTGGAACTCTTAATAATTCATATGAAGAGAGGCTTACCTTTAGCTTCTTGAGTTCTTCTGCAACATATATGGCCAGTTTTTCCGCACTTAAATTAGCTGGGGCCTCTTTAGGACATTCCACCACCTTGTCTTTGCTTTCTTCAACACTCTTTCCTTTTGATGGATCAATTTGTGCTTGTCCTTGCTTTGACAAGTACTATTTAGGCACATGAGGATATAGTGGATTATTATTAGCATTGAGATTTGGAGGTGAGGTGAAGTTGTTTGGAGGGATGGAAGTGGTGAAGGTCCCCTAGCTTGTGGACATTTGTGTGGCAAGTCCCTCAGATCATATTTCTTAACAGGCCTCTAGAAGGTTTGTACCTCTTCAACATAAACTTCCTCTTCATCCATGGGGCCATTTTCATTCACAGTATTTTCATCAAACAACTATGTAATCTCATCTCCATTGCACACCTAGTCTGCCTCTCCCTTCAACTGGTCTGATTCTTCTTCAGGAACATTTTCCTTGCTCTGTGGAAAAGGAGTATGATTCAATACCAACACTGATGAATCATAGGGAGTAGATGGCACCATTTCTTGACTACTTGCATTATTTCCCACTTCATACTAAAAAATTGAAGCTATTGTCTAGAACTCTTGACAATCTAACTTAGAATGTTGACTTGTTTTATGGAGCCTACACCATCCTGATAAAGTAGCTTCAATTAAATATACACCACTTGGAGGCTTCTCTTGGTTGACTGGATGATTGACTAGCTGATCCAATGGGGTGGGAATACCTCCATTATTAGGCCTTGTATTCCAAGTGTTGTTCTATCTAGGTGGCTACCTCCTGTCAAACCCTTGTCCACTAGCTTTCCCTCTATCAAAGTTCTAGCTTGAGGATTGTCCTTTATCATAATTCTTTCCTTTGTCATTATTATACCCTCTATCATTATTACATCCTCTTTCATTGTTATATCCTCTTTCAAGATGTTTCCCCCTATCAAAATATTCTCCTTGTTGATTTTATTGACTTTCTCTACTATGATTGGACTGCATCTTTCTTTGAGCAGCTTGCGGCTGATTGTTCTGGTTCCTCAAATAAGTTACCTCCATATTCAGCTTCTTCACTTGTTCAATACATTCATCTAGTCTCTCCTTGTCAGGATTTTTGTATGGAGGCTGGTTGGAATTATTTTGGGGATGTCCTACTGTAGTATTGGCATTCAGTAACTAGTTTAATACTTCAGAATTCTGCAGATATGTGGGAAAACTAGCCTGAGGCTATGGATGAAAAGGATGATTTACATTTTGCTGAGGGTAGCTGATTTTGGGTGGAACTTGAATCACAGGAGGTCCTAGGTGAGGGACCAAAGGAAATTGAGGTATTGGATTCATGATAGGAGTGTGATTAGCAAGAGCCTAATTGAGAGCTGGGACTTGCCCAGGGTGAACAGTGGGTCCTAATGACAGTAAAGGGCTAGATAGGTGTTTTTTTAAAGCAGTACTAACCTTCACAGGCTCAACATATGCATCAAGTAGGGTATTAGGAGGCTTGTTTCTCCATTTCATGAAGGTGGCTGTCAGACTGTTAAGTCCCTCATAATAGACTTCTAAAGTAGTGGGCTCATCAACAACATAAGGGGTCTGCAGTTAGGTATAGGCATGATGAAACTTGTTGTTAAAGGGCCCTAAAGGCTCATGAAATTCTCTCTTAACATTAGTGAACTGAAGATAGAGCTCATTGGGACTAATGGGAATCCTAAACTTCTGCAAGAATGCAGTCTCTAGTTTAGTCCAATTCTAGATGGACCTTGCAGGTAAATGATTGTACCAATAGAATGCATCCTCCCCTAAGGAATAAAGGAAAGAGGCTACATGCTACATTCTCATGATTGATTCCTCTATCCTTAAGGCTAGTCTGAAAGATCCTGATGTGCTCCTCAGTAGTCCTATTGGGATCATTAACATGCAACTTTGAACAAAAGTGTTCAAGGTTCTTGGGCATGACATTGTAATTAGCGAAAGTCAATGGAGATGGGTTATTAGCTAGGAAAGCCATTGGTGGAGGTGGGGGTGGTAATGGCTAATTTATGGCTGGATGAGGTTGTTGAATGGGAATATCCTCAGACTCAGACTCAGATGAAATTGATGAAGATGGGGATGATGGAGATGATGGAGGTGGTTGGGTGGATGATGGTTCTCTTCTTCTACTGGTTCTTCTTAACCTAGTAGGGGCTGGTAATTCTTGAAATTCCTCCTCCCTTGGAGTAGATGGTAACAATGATGCTTTAATGATGTGCTAACTCTCATTTCTGCACGTGCAGCAACAAATATCACCCATCTACACATGCGAGTTCAGGGCTTCGACCTATGCATTTCAGGATCAGCTGCGAGACAGAGAGCGTAGCCGATTGATGCGACTTGGATTATACTATGTGACCTATATGCCCATTGTTTGGGCAAATAGGGGACTTTTGACAGCATTGGCCAAGAGATAGCATTCAGAGACATGTTCCTTCCACTTGCCGATGGGAGAGGCCACTATAACATTGGAGGATGTTTATTGGATTTTGTGCCTTCCGATCCAAGGGGAGCGAGTTGTCTATGATCCACATGCAGGGCATCAGGTTATTATCGAGTTTTATGAGGTTGATGATGGTGCAAGACTAGGCATCGAGGGGTACGAGATTCGGTGCAAGTTCATGGTAGAGCATTATCCTCAATGGGATGCGATGTTATGCACATTGATTACGGCTGTCTTGACTCCTAATTTTTGTGGACACGAGTTCCCTATTGGATGGGGAGATGTTCTTTTGTAGATGAGGTGAGAAAGGACTATTTTTGTTTGGGGACCTGTCTGCTTGGCATGTTATATCATCAGTTACATGAGGCGGCGTACAAAGGTGTGCATAGCATCAGCTGTGGGATGACCTTATGATCTGGGCTTGGGAGCATATCCCTGTCTTTCATCCACCTAGTCAGAGACCATAGCTGGTTGAGGGGATTCCCTACGTTTATTTGTATGCAAGTGCTCTTTAGTAGACTAGAGTTGGAGAGATAGGCTACTAGTGGCACAAGATTGACACTTTGATGGAATTTGTCTAGAGGTTGTACAAGGATTGTGCATAGTGGGCCGATGAGGGTGATCATTTTCCATTTTGCAAACAGTTCAGATATCTCATTGGTTGCATGGTGCAATTTTGTAGAGTTTCTTTTGGTTTTGTGAAATTGCGACAATAAGCCTGGAAAGACGGGTGACATCTCTAAGCTGCACCATGGTTTGGACTTCAAGTGGGAGATTGTTATAAATGTGAAGTTCAACCGGCTCTGCCCCTTCAGATTCCATGCCTCTTCAATTTCTCCATTCCCCAAATCACTTCTATCTATTGGGGATGTTAATTGTAATATGCAACAGATGAAGAGCTTGTATTTTTTGTTGTTCTGCAATAAAGATATTGTACCTTCCTTTCTCGTGGATGTAGCCATATTGGAAAACCACATAGTCTTTGTGTCATTTGTTGTGAGTGCTTTTTTTATCTGCTTTTTTTTGCGATGCTCAATTCATTTTAAATTGCTCAATTATTTAAAAAGTGGCAGCACCTTAAATCAACCAGGCACATCAACAACTTAGTTTTTCAGTAAATCAATGATCAATGATGACTCAATTCTTTTAGCATGCTAGGAATCACAAATCAATGATTAACACACATCCATTATCTTCTTAGGAGCACTCAATCACAGGTTCATCTACTCGTCACGTCCACTGTTTTGGTATTGTGATAAAACTATTAGGTCTAGGAGGAGCAGAACAGAAAATATATTTTATTGTATATCAAAAAGTACATTTTGATGAAATGTTTGCATTTTTATTCTATAGATAGAAAAAAAATTAACTGTTATAACTATTGTTGGTTAATAGATTTGTCTTCTTGAAAGGTAATTTAATATGACTCTTTATTGCCCAAAAGGAAGAAAAATTATTAACGATCAGTTGGAGAGTTCATCATTTCATTGTTGATCTTCCTCTGAATTTTAATGAGGTACAACTCCCTCCTTAGATCTTCAATAAAATATTGAAACAAAAATTTAAATGATGTGTGGTTTTGAATTGAAAGCAAAAAGGCATGACTAACATTGGTTCATAACCATGATACCAAAGCGACAAGACTTGAAACACATATTACTAATACCTCAACCCAAAGTATGGAGTATCAGCAACAAAGGAGTGTCAGCAACAAAGAAAAGATTACTCAAGTTTAATCCTCACTCAATTCCAAAAGAAAATAAATGTAAATCGATGAAGTATTGTGTTCACAAAGGAAAGATTATTCATATATTTATCAAAGCTCAAAGGCTTATGCATAAATATTGACATTACGTTTCAATCTCCAATGTTCACAGACACTAAATATCCTTTGAAACGAGTTATTGATCCTACTTCATTAATTCTCCTCTTACACCCCCTGTTGAACATAGGTTGTCATTGATGTCAAAATTTGTTGTCAAAGGTTGTTAGGAATGTCATTGATGTTATTTTAATTTTTTCTATGTTGGTAATTTTACTGTCAAGATACAAAATCAAGAAATATATATTATTACATATATTTTTTCTTTTTATTCCTCTAGATCTGCTTTACTTAGAATGATATTTCATTGTCTTTCTTCTATATCTGTTGGTGTATTTGATTTATCTTTTTGACTCTTTATCTTTCCCTAACATTCTTCTCTTGCTTAATATTTTTTACTTCACATATTCCACAATCATTACATATACTATCATGAGGAGAGTCAATTCCTTGAATGGTCGCATTCTATGCAAAGAGAGATAACTCTAAGAATAAATATACCTCTTCATAACAAATGCAACTCTTCCTAATCCATACGAATCACACCTATTTATTTCATTTGGGACAAATTGGAATGAGACAAATTTGTCTTATATAACTTTTGTCTTTCATTGTAGAAGCCTCTTGGCTTAATTAGATCACAGCCCTCTTATGTCTATTATGAATTTTGTCTTTTTCTTTAATTTTGTCTTTATATGATTTTGTTTTTATTTGCCCCTTTGTCTTATGTGCTCCTTTCAAAAATACTTAAACCTTTTCTATCGTAGCCTTCTTTAAACATGACCACTGCCTTATTAATAACAATTCTTTAAGTCTTATCATGATCGCCACTTATTAATATAGTAATATCCATTTATCATGATCGCTGCCATAAGTTTAAATCTTTAATTTAAACTTCTATATTGTTGCACTGCAAAATATCATTGTTGTGTATTTATGTGTCTTGCATCATTATTTTCTAGTTGGCTGGTAGCATGTGTCTTGCATCTGAAATGATTTGAATCATAGCAACTTTCCTCACATACAAGCTAAATGTTTCTCTTTAGGATGGAGCCTTGCCATCAATCTTTTTGTTATCCATTGTGTTGAACGTGGAACTGAAACAAAAATTTATTTTCTTCATATATAGCAGACATTCTTGCTGTATTCATGAATGTGACTCAAGGCCTACCAAACCTTCCAAAGTTTTCTCTTGCTTTGGAGACCATACTCTCCATCTTTTTATGTGATTCTGTATATATCATACTTCCCATATCATGGCACATGCTTTTTAATCATAAAATTTATCATTCTTAAGAGTAGTCACAACTGCAGGTAATCTTGAAATGCCTCCATCACCCCAATGTACAGGTCTTGAATATGATCAATATATTCATGCTGCTCTACTTTTGTATCATCATATCTTAAAGAGCAACACCTATTTCTCGTGCCACCTTTGACATGCCTTCCATCAATGGCAACTGCCAACAAACTCGTCCATACATCAATGATACTATGCCTAGACAACAAAATCCTCCTTGACATGACTTTGACATCAATAACAACTTCGTCTTTTCAACTTTGACATCAATCACAGCATTTCCAACAAAGTTCACAAAATAGAAGTCAGACGAGGCATTATTAACTTACTTGTTGATAAGGAATTCACATTTTGAAAAAAGTATGGATGACAAAAACAATTTTACAAGCTAAAGATTGGGTAGGTAAGAACATACTACTAATAAAAGCACCGTTGTTTGTTATTTGGGGCATCCAATATCTAAAACAAAAAACAATGTGTTGGCTGTTTACTTTCAGCCTTATTGATCAAGCTTGAGCAGCCGAGATTTGACCCAAAATGTTACAACAATTTTTTTTTTGGCATTTGTTTGAAGGTAGCGGGAGAGTATTGTAGAGAGTTGGAAATCACATGTCAGATTAGCAGTACTTCAATTACCTTATAAATATCATATGTCGGTAGCACTGAATGTTCATTTGACCAATCTTATACCTCATGCAAAAAATAATGTTGTTAGAGAATCTTGGGAGATTGATTAAATGAGATAGAGGTTTAAAGTGAACCATACAAATGACATAATTAGTTTAGTGGTCCTTTCCATTCGTTTTCCGAAAGTTTTGATGGACACAAGATAGTTGAGGTAACTTATATAGTATACTCCTTACATAGAGAAGTAGTGAACGTATGTACATATCATACTCACCTCCAAAGTTATTGACGAGTTATCACATATACAAGGCCCTATAATTTAACCCTGGAGCAGTAGTATAAACTTTTGGAGACGTACTGATGCAGTCCAAGGACCACGAACCCAATGAAGGGCTATTCATTCAAGCAGCTTACAAGAACATAACAGAACATTTTGAAAAGAAAAGAGATAATAAATAACAAATATATTCAAAGTTATGTAAACTGCCAAAGCGAAATTAAGCAAAACAACTTCAGCATTCAAGATTTTACATGAGCTCTTGTGACTGGAACAGTCTTTTCCTACAGATGAAAACCACAATAGAAATGACCCCAATTTGGAATAAGAACATTAAACGAGTTTCACATAACTATGATAGAAATTGGCATAAAAAACTTTACAAAAAAAAATTAGTCCAAATCTAAAAACAGTAATCAACTGTCACACTGCTTCACACCAAAAATTTGAAAATACATGCTTAGTGATAATGTTCTTTTATTTTAACACAAGACTGACTTCCAAACTCTTCCTAATACCCTTACCAGAAGCCTCGACTCTCCTCTTTTCCAAATGTCCTTCCCCCAAGCGTCCACATATTAAACTCTAGTTTTATTTTTTCCCTGAAGAAACTGGAGACCGCCCAGTGATTACACAAGAAACCACCACACTAGTTAAGGATCGCGATATATTAATTGATTGAAAATAAAAAATATATTTATATTTTGATTTTCATTTAATTAATAGATATGGATAGATAATAACCACGATGATGCATTTTTCAACTGTTAAGAGAATTTAAGGAACACATTCACATTAAATTGACAAAAGCCACCAGAAATCCAAAAGATTGCCCATAAAGAAAGACTCCACTACCTGCCATTGTGTCTCCTACAAGATGCTCAACCACAACCCTTAACCAATTTTAATTGATTGTGCAACAACTAAAAAACATTCAGATGGCTATATTACCTTTTTAAAACAAAAATCACTTTAAAATGAGTGATTAACTGTATAAATAAGGTGTAGAAGAGTGATAAACTTTCTTGAAACTTACCCTGAAATTCGCTGCCTCTCTGAAAATTCAATTGGGTGTAGAAGTCCTCTCCAATTTAAGATCAATTACTTGACAAAAATCATGGCATAGATTCTTTGAATATTGAGAAAAATTGTAGAGTGTATTGCATGATAGAAGAAAAAAATCAGCGAAACAATGGTGTTTATCATAGAAGTTAAGCAAAAAGGTAAGTGAATTTGTATTTAATTTTTTTAATTCAAGTTCAACTATATTTTATATGATTATGTAGAATGTATAATAAGAGAAACTCATAATTTTTTTGTGGTTGTGCAAAATGTTATCTATTTCAACTAATCAGAATGAAAAATTGCAAGCATTCATAAAATCAAATGTATTATGTCAAGAATTAACACTTTTTACTTTTATGGATGATAAGTCATACTGGTATGGATAGGGGGTTCAATTTGACAAAAATAATTGTATTAATAGGAAGATTAAAATCGAAATGGAAGCATGGACATTGTATTGTAGTGTGCTTGATAGAGAATCAAATGGAGTTTGTAAATTTAATCCTACTTTATTGGCCTCATTCTTACCCACACCTTGTGCTTTGTTGTACATACAACTCGAAGGTTTATGGTCGACCATTTATTAACATTATGGATGACCATGTGATTGAACATGTCACACAAACATTACCTACCAATAGGTTGATTATGGATTATAAGGAATTATTCATTCCAAGTTACAGAATAGAGAAACCAAAAAGATTTTGAAGGGCAAGGACAAGGACATTGAAGAAGACTTCTAAGACTTCTGAAATTTGAAAGTAGATAAATTTTACATCTTTAAAATTTTGATATGTTTAATAATTATTATGACAAACATATACATTCATAGCAAGTGTCATATGTGACCACTCTAACTATGAACTTAAGAAAAGTCATTAAGTGATATATTTCTATGTTACAATACTTGTTTCAATTGTTATTTGAATGTCTTTGTCAAATTTTTATGTATCCAATATTTGTAGTGTACACAATACATTGTACTTGTATAAAAAGGGATTGTGATATCAAGCAAATATTAAACACTCAAATACATTCAATAAGTGATGATAATGGATACATAAAAAATGACACTCATTGAATGCATTTGAATGTTTAATATTTTCTTAATATCAAAATCCACTTTTATACAAGTGCAATGTATTGTGTACACTGCAAATATTGGATAAATAAAAATTGACAAAGACATTCAAATAACAATTCAAACAAGTATTGTAACAACATGAAAATATATCACTTGATGACTTCACTTAAGTTCATAGTTAGAGTGGTCACATATGACACTTGTTATGAATGCATATGTCATAATAATTATTGCACATATCAACATTTTTAAGATGTAAAATTTATCTACTCTCAAAATTGAAAAGTCTTAGAAGTCTTCTTCAATGTCCTTATCCTTGTCCTTTGAATTTTTTTTGGTTTCTCTATTTTGCAACTTGGAATGAATAGTTTGTTATAATCCATAATCAGCCTATTGGTAGGTAACGCTTATGTGACATGTTCAATCGCATGGTCATCCACAATGTCAATAAATGGTCGACCATAAACCTTCAAGTTGTATGTACAACAAAGCAAAAGGCGTGGGTAACAATGAGGATAGTAAAGTAGGATTAAATTTACAAACTCCATTTGATTGTCACTCTCAAGTACATTGCAATACCA
The DNA here is from genome assembly GCA_007258455.2 of Sequoia sempervirens. NCBI lineage: Eukaryota > Viridiplantae > Streptophyta > Pinopsida > Cupressales > Cupressaceae > Sequoia > Sequoia sempervirens. Next base: position 10,792 of record VDFB02137034.1, read on the forward strand.
TGTTCATGCATCCATTTGGACTCTAATATTCCTATTAATACAATTATCTTTGTCAAATTGAACCCTCATCCATACCAGTATGACTTATCATTCATAAAAGTTAAAAGTGTTAATTCTTGACATAATATATTTGATTTTACAAACACTTGCAATTTTTCATTCTGGTTAGTTGAAATAGATAATAGTCTGCATGACAACAAAAAAATTATGAGTTTTCTATTATTATACATTCTACATAATCATATCAAATATAGTTGAACTTGAATTTAAAAATTCAAATACAAATTCAC
>VDFB02137035.1:0-40616 GCA_007258455.2 Sequoia sempervirens
ATATTTATTGCATTTTCTAAATCATATATTGTAAAGTGTAAAACATTTTTTAAAATCATCTATAAACCAAATTGGATATCCGATTTAAATCGGATATCCGATTTGAAACAAATATCTGATATTTCTGACAAAGAATTTATTGCCTTGGGATTAGCCTCGGGCTTTCTTTGGTATTTGGCTTGGACATGACAATCCTAAGAAGTCAACGCAAAAAACGTGTTTGACAACTCACCTTGTTTTTCTAGAATTTCCATGTGGCTGACGACTTTATTTTTAGCCAAAATTCATGAAACGAAAAGGGTTTGTAGAGGAGACTCTCAGCTTTCCACCAATATAAATTATTCTTTACTTTGAATTTAATAAATAATTATTATTCATTTTCTATTAGAATTATGGCTAAAGTCCTGATTTATAGGCTGATTGAAAAACATCTATAACTTTCAAAGGGTATCATATTTTTTGAATCCAAAATATGCGTCACATTCTATGTTTTGCATACTAAAGGATTTTTTTATTTTTTTTATTTTATGATGTTTTGACCAAGTTAAGGTGGTCAAACATATGAGTTTTATATTTTTAAAAGTTGTAATAAAAATCATAATTAATTATTTACTTGGAAAAAATTACAAAAAAATATGTGTCACATCCATACATGAGTCCTCTACTTATAGCTAAAATATTATAAAAAAATATTATCATTTTATTGTGGTTAGGGTGGTCAGACAGACACCTACTTCTTATTTTTCCCCGAAATTTAAGTACTACTGCATTGAAATTTCAATTTTTCACCAAATAGACTTTAAAAAAAATAAAATAAATTTAGTAGTTTAGAAACTAAATTCAATTTTCCACAGATTCTATTCTTACATATTTTTGAAATAATATAGATAACTTATTCAAATTTTTATGTCAGGTTGCCTAACTCTGATTTTTCTAAATTTTCATTGCCACTTAAGGGCCTGTTTTTTCCATGATAATCCCGTACATACCTAGAAATTGAGGAATTTGATCTCTGTGGATTGCTCAAGGATCAAATAATGGAGAATGTGCAATTGACAAAGGACACAGAATACTCTTTCAGGTTTGGTACGTTGGCTATATGCATTATGATGTACTTCCTGAATTGCTTGCCTCTAAATGACAATATAGCATGAAGAAAAATATGCCAGTTTGCAAGCAAATCTTTGAGCATTTCAATTATTTTGATAATGGTGAACATGTTTATGAGAACTTCTTTGGAAATTTGTTAAGAAAGTTTGGTATTCCTCTTCTATTAAAAGCAATTGAAATTGGATCATCCTTCGACATGTCGAAGAAAAAGCAGAAAAGAGAAAGAGAGTTGGCTGGTGTCACCCCTCTAATGCCTAAGTCAACAAAACTTGAAGGAAAAGGTTAAAAAAAGATAGTTGAGGATGTCTTCGATGAAGACTCTGAGGAATATACACCAAGAGATCAACCAAAACCAGTTCAACTGGTTGTGGTTATTACAGGCGAAAGTGATGAAGAAGGTGCCCTACTCAAAGCAAAGATATTACAGATTGTTCATGAAGAAATTGGAATGCAAAAGATAACTGACATATGAATGAATGGTTCATCATATGAAGATGACCTTATTGAAGACACTCTAGGTAGATACTTTATTGATAATAAAATTGATCTAAAAAGTCTACAAAATGTGCTTCCAGAAGAATTTATTGAATATATCAAGGAGGCTATGGACTCTGTGTCTTAGGACAGAAATGAAGAGGGAATAATCTCACATATGAAGATTTAGTTTAGGTTATCTCTTTCCAAACTGAAGAAGAAAATGAACATACTAAGACAATACATTGACTCAGTGAATAAGATCTTCAATTACTATCTTAGGTGGCCTCATGTGGTTGGAAAATACAAGGACAAGTTGGAACAAATTGAGAATGAGCTTGTCAGAATTAGAAAAGACTACTGTATCATCCAAGACAAGGATGAAGAAGTGAAGAAGAAGATTCATGAGCTGTAAGTTAAACATGCAAAGATTCACTTTGCCAAAAACACTCTTATGGACTCCTAGATGGAATGTGAAGGACTTGAATGAATGTAGATTAGAGAAAATGGTTGAAGTTTTAAAGAAAGGAGAAAAGCTAGAAGAAACAATCACCATTCCTGAATCCCTTGTTCAAGTCATTAACAAAACATTAGAAAATAATAGTTTGATAATTGCTACTAGGATTGTAGTGGACTCCTAGAAGAAATTTCTCCTTGAAATGAAAGATAAGTATAAAGTAATTTTCTAATTTATGTGGTAGTTGCAAATTATTCTTCAAATTTTCATGAATTTCTACAATCAACAAAGGGGGAGAAAATGAAATAAGGAAGAGTACAATAAATAAGCTTAGGAAAGTAGTGGAAGTTTTTGTCATTGATGTCAAAGGGGGAGAGCATGCAGTCAAACATGCCTTGAAATCCAAAGGGGGAGCAATGTTTTGCTGTAAGTGTTTTTCAGTTGTTTCGTCATGCTGTGAAGTTTTGGATTTTGGTTTCGGGACTTAGTCATTTTTCACCAAGTATTGCCATCAATTCCAAAGGGGGAGATTGTTGGCATATGGATTTAGGAGATTGTTCTTGGCTGCTAGTGTTGTCATTGATGGAAACTAGATTCAGTAGCATGGTCCACAATTTAGTGGTAGTCCACACCGACAAGGAAAGTAGAAGACAATACTCTACCGACATAATATATGAAGAACAGAGTATCCGATTGGTAAGTTGGTCTGGGTACTTCACCGGATCACAATTATGTTGTGTGGATCCCTAGGGAATCTTGTTGAACATATATGATATCCTACTGGTGAATTTTGTGGTGTCGCAGTAGTCGGAGTATGAGTTTGATGATTTGGTAGAATAATTTATTGCCTAGTTTCTCACTATGGCCGACCTGTTGCGTATGACGTGTTTTAGATGTATGAGGAGTATGTGTTTAACAATTTCTTATGTTTGGAATTTTGGTTTAAGTCCCTACTATATTCAAGCTGACTTGTGTAGGTATGCATCAATTATAATTAATGATTTGGGCCGACATAAAAAAAAATTATATTTTGTTCTAAAGCTGACATACAATTAAATTCTTGTTAGCGGGTATATAAAGGAGATCGAAAAATCTTTTGGAAGAGGAAAAAAATGTGTGTAGATCAAGAAGAATGAAGGTGTACAAGTGAAAATGTATAGAGTAGTTATGTGAGGTAATATTAGATGATCTGTTTGAACAACATAAGGGTTTTTGAATGCAAAGCAGAGTAGAGCAGAAGAGTGATCTGTATAAAAGATCCAGAATTTGATTGTGTGCTTCATTGGAACTGAATCCAGGCATTTATAGATGCTAAACTCTTAGTTAAACATTTTTTTGTAATATCACATATATTTTGTAAGGTAGTGAGCTTTCTCTTTTGAGCTGTGAGCTCTAGGTAGTGTGCCTGAATGCAAGTGCATTCCCATTTTTATCATACTTTTAATAGAGTATACTTTGTGGATTAATCTCCACCATGGTTTTTCCCCTAACATGGTTTCCACGTAAAAATCTTGGTGTTATGATCATGTTCACATTGTCTTATTAATGTGCATGCGTGTTTCCTTCTATTTATTTGTTGTGGATGCTATTAGAAGTTGAATATTGTTGTTGATCGCTTAAGATCTGATTTAAGATTCAAAATTATGGAATACTGATTCAACCTCCCCCTCTCAGTGTTCCTAGTGTCCAATAGACTATACCCGAAGAATAGCTCATAGAGGAATGAAATTTCTCTCAATAAAATGTTTGGTGTAGATAACAACTTGCTTTCAATCCTAACTTGAATCAATATGTCAATGATCTAACCATGAATGAGCTCATGAACAAAATTCATACGAATCTCAATGTGATTTGTCTACTAGAGAATGGATTCGATTCCTACATATTTGAATAATACTTTGATCATCACAGTAAATGGTTGCGGGTTTTCTAAAGGAAATACCAAACTTAGTGATAATTTCTTAGAGCCAAATAGCCTCAATGATTACATTAACAACTCCTGAATACTAAACGTCTATGGAAGATAAAGCAATAGCATCTTGATTTTTGTTAGACCAACTAATAGGACCAAATCTAAGTGAGAAACTATAATCACAAGTGGAATTGCAAGTTTGAGAATCACCAACCCAATTTAAATTTACATAGCTAACCAAATCAATCTTTGTGCCAACTCTATAGTGGATTCCAAATTTTATACTGCCTTGAAGATAGAAAATGGTCTTCTTAGTTTTTTTCTAATGTAACTCATGAGGATCTTGCATAAATATTGAAACCACATTGAAAACATTTGAAATGGGAGGCCCAAGTGAATCAAATAATGAGACTACCAATAAGTTAGTGATACAAGGTAGCATCAACCAATGATGTAGTTACTGTTAGACTTAAGTTTGACCCTAGAGAAAAAGGAAGTTAAATAATAAATTGTAGTTATCCATATAAAATAGAGCAAGAAGATCAATAGTTTATTTGGGCTGAGTAAGAGTGATTCGTGTATCAGACTATTAAATCTCAATGCTAAGGAAGTAATGCAATAAACCCAAGTCAACCATGTTAAGCATATTCTAGAGAGAATTAATTGCTTCAATAGTAGATGAAGTCTCAATGATTAGGAGACCATCAACATAAAGTATCGGTATCAATAATGAATCATCCTATCACAAGTACACATAAGGATATGAATGACACCAAGTAAAACCACAAGCTAGAAGAAAGGAATTTATCTTGGCATATGAAGCCTTAAGGGAATGATTGAGGCCATAAATGTATTACCTAATTCTACATACTAAGTATGAATGTTGAAAAAACCGTGGTGTTTTCTCCATCTAGATCTCCTCAAGGTCTTTATGAAAAAAATCACTCTTCAAATCTATCTAATGCACATACTAGCTATATACAATGACAATAGAAAGTGTGAGTTGAATTTAATTCATCTTGGATATAGGTACAAAGGTCTTAGTCTAGTTAATACCAACAACTTGTGAAAACCCCTTGACAACCTATCATGCCTTGTATTTTTCAACCAACCTATTTGTTGTAAATTATTGGAATTTTTGTCATTGAGGAGATTGTTGAGAGTATGGCATAGAGTTTTGTTATGGTGGTTATGGTGTTTTCATTCATATCAACCCATTCATTGATGTCAACCCATTGTATAGATGTAGAAGATTTGGTCCAAAGAAGATCAAGTGGTTTAAATAATTGCTTGTTTTGAGTGCAATTTTTGTGTTACAGTGAACCAGTTTTGTGATCCACACTACTCCACTATTCAAAATTTTTTAATGTGGTTTTGAGGTGTTCATTATGAATGTTGAATGTTTTCAGATCTAAATTTTAATGGTTATTTGTCTTCCAAAGTTGAAGATATGGTTGGGAAAGTATTAGATAAGTTGTGACAGAGTTAGTGGTGCAAAGTGTATGTTGGAATGCTCTCCATTCCATCACAAATAAATATTATGTTATGTGGCTCTAAGGAAGTGTTTGACGATGTCAATAGTGTGTATTCTCCAAGTGGCAAGTGTTGTGGTGGTCTACATGTTGAACTGTGAGTGAACAACTAGTTGATTCATTGTCATTTCCCCATTTTTGCTATCCGATACCGACCTAAGTTTTTTGGGGTTGTGTGAAGTTGATTTTTTTATGGATCAATATCCTACCTAAGTGATTATGGGTCATTTTTCAACCTATTTTAATGTGTTACACCTTTTTTTCTTTTTTCAAGGCATGTGTGATGATGTTTTGGGATGATACGTTATGTGATGTATGATACATCTAATTAGGATGAACTAATTGATGTTTGGAGTGTTGTGGTATATATACAAGGTTGATTCATTGTGCAAGTGAGGTGGGAAAAGTGGATAGATTTTGTGTGTGAGATTTGGTGTAGAGAAGTGCACGAATCATAGTTGTGGTGAAGTATGAAGTGTGTTAAGTCAGTTTTCAAAGTTTTAGTGGAACTATGTCTTTAGCATATGTTAGATGCATTATTAGTAGTTCATCATTGGTAGTGAGCCATCCTTTCTTTTGTCTCTTTATATTCTAGGTAGTGAGCCCTCTGGAAGTGAGCCATTCTCCCTTTTCTAGATAGCGAGTCTTTGGAAAGTGAGTCCACCTTTTGTATCAAACATTGTAACATGTTATAATATATTGTGAGCTATCCTCACCGTGGTTTTTCCCTTTTTGGGTTTTCCACCTAAAATATGGTGTTCTTGTGTCTATTGATGTGATGCATGCTTTTAATGTTTCTTTCTATTACTACACATTGAATGAGATGTTGTGAAATACATTTTAAGTTAATGAATTTCAAGGAATACTAATTCACTACCCTCTCAGTATCCCAAGTGTTCAACAATTGGTATCAGAGCTTGGTTCCTTCAATTGGATTGATCGGTGACCTAAATATTGGAAGTTGTAACACATGGCTAAAAGGAAGTATCCTATCCCTCTAGAAGAGATTATCACTAAAGGGTTTAGTGGAGAAGATTGCGAGGTTGATATGGAAGGAGAATTCAAATCAACCCTTGATGATTTGGATAAAGCAAAAGTTGAGAATAAAGATTTGAAAAAGGATCTTAATGAAACAGATGAGTGTATCAAGAAGTTGAGAGAGAAACTCAAGAAAGCTATGGAAAGAATCAAGGAAACAATTGAGTAGCTCAAGCAATCAAATGAGACTATCACTAGTCTAAATTTGTAAGTTGAAGAAGGAAAAAGAGTTGAAGAATGCCTAAATACCAACCTAAAAGACAAATCTAAAGATTGTTCAAAGCTTGACTAAGAGACTATAACTTTTAGATCAGATATGGAGAAAGAAAAGAATGAAGAAGACAAATTCAAGAAGAGCTCAACATTTCTTGATGAGATGATTGCAAATGATAAGGGTTCTAAGGATAAAGAAGGATTAGGGCTTGAGAAAGGATAAAGTTCAAAGGTAAATAAAATTGCAAACAATGGTGGCAAGAAGAATGATAAGAAGAGCAATTCCAAATAGATTTGAAACAAAAAGAAAGAATTCAAAAGGCCTCCAATTAGACAACCTACTACATAAAGGTATTCATATTTTAATGGTTATAGTTATTCCTACAATAAAATTGGACATAGAGTGTAGAAGTAGAATGAATCATAACATTCAATCATTTCTTGGTCAATGTTTTACATGCAATCCAATTTGGTCATAAAGCTAGTGAATGCAAAAAATTAGATGATGGGTGGTTACAATAATGGCTTGATATTTCAATATTTCAATGCCTATTGTTATACATGCAATGGATTTGTGCATAAGAGTTTTGAATGCATATCTAGAATGAGAAGAATTAAGCTTGTTAAAAAAGGTTTCATATGTCACAATTGTAGCAAATCAGGACACATTCCTAAGTTTTGCAAAAATAAGAATGTGAAACCATCTATTTCTCAAAAGAAGAAGAATGATCTAGTAAAGAAAGTCGATCTATTCAAGATAAAGAAGGAAATGAATAAGATATGGAAGAAAAAGGATCAGAATGAAGTGAAAAATGATTCTATTCCAGCTCTTGGTGTAGATGTTTCCTGTAGAATCTAGATGAAGAGCTTTGGATCAGGGGGAGTTTAAACTAAAAATCCTTATGCCCTCGCCAAGGATGTGGTATTGATGCCTTTAGCACACTGGTGAAGATGTTGGATGACATGGTTAATCTATTGATGACATTTCTAGAAAGAAATATCTTGTTGTGGAGATATGTAGAGTAATTAAAGGTGACTATGTCAACATAATGAGGGTCTATTAGCATTTAAACCTAACTTTATCTACAACATTCAATGCAAATTAGGTCAGAAAAAAAAGGTTTATATTTCATTTTACATAATCAAAATTCATTTGTGATTGAGTATTTGAAGAATAGAGAAGCAAAGAAAAGGCGATGTGAAGCATTTGGCACATTGTGCGAAACCCTAACCAATAAATAATTCTAAAGGTATTTACTGTTGGAGTACAATGAACACTAAGAGGGGGGGTGATTCAGTGTTCATACAAATTTTAACTTTTATCAACTTTTTCAAACTAGATTTGTTTATGCAATATAAAGCAAGAAGAAATTGGAAAAAATATACTCAAACATACATAAGAACATGACACAGAGAAATATCCTAAGTGGAAACCATCTTGGGGAATAAAACACTCAAAATGCCTCACTAGCTTATCTAAAAATTTCTTTATTACAATGCCTCATTGGCTATGAACCTAACTAGTTAGAAAATGCCTCACTGGCAAAGATATGCCTCACTGGCAAAGATGTGCCTCACTGGAAATAATGGCCTCACTGACCAAAGAACCTCACTGGTTACAAGAATGCCTCACTGGAAATAAACCAATGCCTCACTGGAAATGTGTCTCATTGACAATGCTATCTCACTGATAGGCTTTTCAATGCCTCACTAGCCACACTTTACTAAACATTTCTGAATAAAATCATTAACTACAAAGGATCACTATGTTTCTCTACAAAACATATTTCACTTTCAATCTAATACATTTAATATATTAAAGATTCATTTGCTGGATTCTCTAAAATATCAAATATATCAGTTATACAATCTGTTTTGCATCATGTTTGCAAAACTTCAATTACAAAATTCTGTTTTCACATTCAGCATGATAACTCTGTTAAAAGCACTAAACATCAAACAATGATAAGTAACTGTTTATATAAACATTCCAAGAATGGTAACTGTTATAATCCATCTCTCAGATAATGCCACACGTAATATGTTATCTGTCTTCAAAACTACCCCTTGAATTATCATGGTATATCATCCTTTGAATACTATCATCATATGTAACTACTAAAACATTTAATCCATGGTCGACATTGATAAGAACAAAGTATGCAGACTTTAAATGACTCATACATATGCACCATAAACCTTTTGTATACACCTACGAAACAACAATGTATACTGCAAGAATATGCTCTAAAAACCTTACAAATACAAAAAAAACTTTTACATGGGCATGCCCTAGCAAAAAGACATTGATACACAAAACCCTTGACAAAACGACCTTCAACCATACATAATGTAGCTATAAGTAAACCCAACAAAAATGTATAGCACCAAGGTCTATAAAACACATGAGAGAAAGCATGAACATTTGAACATAAACGAAAACCAAACAATAAACCCTTGGATTTGAATGCAATAATGAGAAAATCAAGTAACCCAAGTTGAAATGAAACAATTTGTACAAAACCAAATGCAAATACTTTGGTCAACACTAAACCAAGAACTGAAACTAGGGTTTTTCACCATTTCATAAAATGAACTCAAAAACAAGAAACAAAAATACTAATTTTGCTGCTCATTACAAGCCATAACTGTCACAGTGGTATGAAAAACTACTTCTTGAGTAGTTAGTCACAAAATCATACTCTTCTTCACCTGTTCACCAAGCTTCCAGAAGTGGTTGTACATTCCTTGCACTATCTACTTCAAAATGAGTAATCTTTTAACTGGTAAAGACTTTGTGTCGATAAACTTCACAAATAAAACATTAACCTTTGTCAATAAAAAAAATTATCATTATGTCAGTGTCAATCCTTTTATTTCCACATATATTCAAACCTTATAAAGACCGAATGTATAATGACTTTTGAAACAATCAAATATATCACTCATGATTTCCCAAATGATATAAATCTCATAATGCTCAGTGTAGTTGGTGTTGACTGCCATGTGAAACAAAAAAATATACTACCTTGTCGACCTTGTTGAACATATAAGCCTTTGTCTATGCAGAAAGTCTAAATTTTCAACCATAATCATCACCTCTAATAGCTTGAGAACTTTGTACCAATCTTTATACCTTGTAGACAATCAAAGTATTGCACCTTATATACAAGTACCAATATGCCAAGCCTTCACAAATAGGAATGAAGTCAATGTGACTCACTAATATTTCTGCCTTACACGTAACCTCAAAATCTTGTCATATATTTGAAATTAATGCCAAACACAAATGCCAATGGGATAAAAAAACTCCCCCTTTGGCATTGATGTCAAATATCCTGAAACCATAATGCCTAATATATCTGTTCAAAAACATCAATCATCACTACTGAAATATCAACCTTTCAATTGCTAAACCTGTAGCCAACCATGTTCAACAACATCAATCAACAACTAGAAATTGAATGCCCAATATCAACGAAATGAATAGGCCCAAAACAAATCTGAGCACCACACTAATCATTGATACTTTCTCCCCCTTTTGACATTAATGCCAAAGGTCTGAATGATAGAATTTGAGCCAGGGTACAAATACTAGTGTACCATCCAAGAGAAAAGATTAACCAATATTACTATAAATTGTCAAGTGAACATATGATGCAAGAAAATATGTGCACCAAATTGTGCAAAAAAACACAAATGTAGAGTCACCAAATCCTTGCAATTGAACATAAATCATGGAACAACATTTCAAGAATATAACCATGATATATAGCAGTAAAGACAATACAAGGGTAATCCTGATATCCATCATGAAGGGAAAAAAATGTTGGCCATCTCATGAATATCTAATCAAATTAAAAGTTCACTTTCTATGCAAGATCAAGATCCAAATTAAGTGCAACTATCACATCACTATCCCAATATCAAAGCACCACTATACAAGACATGCAAAACATCAATTAAAATGCATAAAGAAATGCCACCAAAAAAAATCCAAGAAACCCATGTCAACTGTTACCAGGAATACTGTCTAACCAAAAAAGAGCAATGGTCTCTAGATGTCATGTCACCAACTAAACATTGTCCAAGTGATTGTCAACACATGATGCAACACCACTGTCAAAGTGGAAACCCATTGCAAAAGGCAATATATGGCCAACACCGTGTACAAATTTTCTATCATGTCACTTTCAAGATTTCACTATAAGTATGGAAATCAAATGACAAGAATGCATAAAATCTGAACACTGACGAGCATTCTGTGCACTATCAAATGATGAGAAGAACTGAAAACAAATCATATCAATGTGCCAAGAATGATACCATATCACATACCATGTTAACTACAACAATGAAGGAAAGCTATTAACCAAGATACATCAAGTAGTCCTATAAAGGAGATATGGCAATACCATCTGTGATCAAAAAAATTAGAAATACCAAATGCTGCAACATGATATCACTGAAATATATGTTAGTATCACAAATTATTTATCAAGGTATTGATGGCTTTGACATTTAGGACAACAACTGAATGTTAAACCTTGTAACATGAAAAAAATGAAAACATGCAAAAGCCTTGGAAATTCAACAAACCACATGCCCCCCTTGACTAAATACATAAGATGAAGCAAAGAATTCAAACCTGTCCAAGTACTTGTCATGCAAGTTGCAAATCCTTCAATGCACTTTATTACTTTATATTATTACCAAGAAAGATTCCACTACCAACCTAAAACAGTCAACACACTATACAATACCACTTTCATATCTTCAATCACTATCATATAAATTCACATGTACCTCCAAGATAACCACTATACCATACCACTCTATTGCTAGATTTGAAATGCCACTACATAGTGTGACTTTCATGTTGTCAAATTCCACAATCATCATGAATATCATGAAAAAAATGCAGATGCATTAATCCTATCAGCATATACAAACTGTGAAAGATAGCCATGCAAAACATGAAGAGAATTGTGTCATGAAAGAAAATGAAGACTACTGCAACTACAAGACATGCCACTATTCTATAAAGATCTTGCAGCTGTCAACCATGAAAAAAAAAATGTCGTGTTATTACCAGTCTGAGTACTGCTCATGAAATTCACTATTATAGAAGCTTATAAAGCCAACACACACTATAGTATCACCACCACCTTGTTTCTTCAAAATTAATGTTGCAAGCATTTGCTACCCCTTGGATGGAGTCCTATCTAAAACATCATCACTAACAAATGTCCAAGCAACTGCTAACACACTGTCAGCAATAAGTGTCTTCATACTTCAGAGCATTATTTTTCATGTAGATAACTTCTTCAAAGAATGCTAAGGATTCTTAAACATAGACAATCTTTTCCTCAACCAAAATTTTATACTAATTGGTCACCAAATACACTATAGCCTTTTCCTTTTTGAAGGTACAAAATCATAAACAATGTTTCATTTACTCCATTGGATGAAGCATTTTCTCTCCTAGACTGCTTGAAAGTATTTAACATCCTTCTTTGACACTTAAAAGACTTATTATTCCAATTCTTCTACCTTTTTCTTTATCAATAATCTCTTGAAACCTTTTACTCATGCAACAAAGAGTGATTGTCTCTTTTGACTATATTTTCTAGGTGTGCCCTTGTCTATTTGTAAGTCATACTATAGTTCCTTATGGCATTCATTATTGTGATTACACTGCCATGCTTCCCCAATACATTTTATGTATTGTCATAATAAGAAATTTACACATACCTATTGATGTAGATGGCTGTCTCACATCTACCTTTCAGTGCTTGGATTCTACATAGTTTGTATTGGGATTTTATACCCCTATTGCTTTTCACGACAATCCTCTTGTGATGGTGGAAGGGCTTTTGTAATTCTACATTCTGAAATCTATATGACTGTTCCTTGAAAGACCCAATGTCTCTAATGTTGCATGTGATCCCTCTGTAGCATAAACAACCCTGCATGCATTCTTGTACACCTCTGTAACCTACCAACAATTTGACATGCTAAAATTTGTGGCAACTTCCTGGTCACTTCTCCCTCTCACCTCATACTGCATCTCATGCAGTAGGTGACTTTTTTTGTGTAACACACACTTGATTAGAGTCTTGCTTTCTTTTCCAAATCATCATAGGCTCCTTCTTTTGCTTGTTCAAAGTACCTGTTCTTTTGTTATACTTGCACTGTTTTACTTTATGCCCAACATTATTACATCTAAAACATATAACATGATGAGCAACAAGGTAATCATGATTACTTCTTGACAAACCACATAAATGCAAACCTTGATGTCTTTTTAGCAACCAAAAATCTCTTTTCATGTGCCCAACCTTATTGCAGTTAAAACATACAACTTTGTAGTTCTTATTTGACAATGTCATTGAATAATGTTGTTCGGTAGATGAAAGTCATGTGGACCAGTTGTTTCCTCTTCCAACTCTCTTGGTGCCTTTGTGTTGTCTTCTATTAGTAGCATTGGTTTTTGTTTCAGAAGTAGTAGCATGATACTCCATATCTATCTTCTTTCTTGGTGCCTGGTTAACCTTGAAAATATGCCCATCTTTTGTTGCAAATACTATTTCATGTTGAGACTCATCTTGAACTCCTGAAATTTATCCTTTTTCATACCCTAAACCAAAAATGTCTTTGTGACGCTTTTTCTTACTCAACATCTCATTTAGCTTAATGGTGCTTTGTTAAAACTTCTAATTTCTTTGAATCTTGACACTTTCAAGCTCTTTCCTTAGAGCAATTACCTCTCCTTCTAGTTTTTGACACTCAATCTTTTTAACTTCCAAATCAGAATTTGCTACATCTGCTATCCTTTTATACTCTTGGAATTCTAACTTCAGACTAATGATTAATTTGTCTGATTCTTCTTGTCTTCTTATTATCAAATTATTCTCCTCCTTTATCTTGTTTCCTTCTTCAAGTTGATACTTATAGTCTATAACCAACTTTTCTAAATTTTTAAGATCTGTAAGAGTTTTATCCTTAACCTCCCTTTCTTCTTGGAGTTGCTTCTCTAATTTTTGATTTACCTTTCTAAGCCTCTTAATCTCATCTAGAGCAGAAATAAGTTCTACCTCAAAATTAATTGCTCCCTCAGGTTTCTAACACACTCTTCTATATCTGATTCATTCATATTTACTATGAATTCATCAAGTTCTATATTAGGCATATTTTTTTCTACAATATTTTCCTTATTAAAACTTATAGAGTTAACTGGAAAGGACTTATGTTTCTTTTGCACTTACCCATAACAAGTAGTCTGCAACCAGAAATCCCCTAAGTTTACTCTAGACAGGGTTTGGCTTTGATACCACTTGTTGGAGCACAATGACCACTGAGAGGGGGAGTTGAATCAATGTTCATACAAATTTTAACTTTTATGATTTTTTTCAAACTAGATTTGTTTGTGCAATATAAAGCAAGAAGAAATGGATAATAGTATACTCAACCATACATAAGAACATGACACAAAGAAATTTTCTAAGTGGAAACCCTCCTAGGGAATAAAACCACTCGAAATGCCTCACTGGCTTATTTGAAAATTTCTTTCTTACAATGCCTCACTAGCTGTGAACCTCACTAGCTATAGAATGACTTAGTGGCAAAGATATGCCTCATTGGAAAAAGATGTGCCTCACTGGAAAAAATGGCCTCACTGACCAAAGAACCTCATTGGTTGCAAAAATTCCTCATTGGCAATAAACCAATGCCTCACTGGAAATGTGTCTCACTAACAATGCTATCTCACTGATAGGATTTTCAATGCCTCACTGGCTACACTTTACTATACATTTCTCAATAAAATCATTAACTACATAGAATCACTCTATTTCTCTACAAAACATATTTCACTTTCAATCTAATACATTTAATATCTTAAAGATTTATTTACTGGAATGTCTAAAATATCAAATATATCAGTTATACAATTTGTTTTGCATCATGTTTACAAAACTTCAATTATAGAATTTTGTTTTCACATTCAGCATGATAACTCTGTTAAAAGCACCAAACATCAAATAGTGATAAATCACTGTTTATATAAATATTCCAAGAATGGTAACTGTTATAAGCTGCCTCTCAGATAATGCCACATGTAATCCGTTAACTATCTTCAAAACTACCCCTTGAATCATCATGATATATCATCCTTTGAATACTATCATCATATGTAACTACTAAAACAATTAATGGATGGTCGACATTGATATGAACAAAGTATGCATACTTTAAAGGACTCATACATATGCACCATAAACCTTTTGTATACACCTACGAAACAACAATGTATACTGCAAGAATATGCTCTAAAAACCTTACAAATACAACAATTTTTTTCACATGGCATGCCCTAGCAAAAAAAAATTGATACACAAAACCCTCGACAAAACAACCTTCAATCATACATAATGTAGCTATAAGTCGACCCAACAAAAATGTATAGCACCAAGTTCTATAACACGTACGAGAGAAAGCATGAGCATTTCAGCATAGACCAAAACCAAACAATAAACCCTTGGATTTGAATGCAATAATGAGAAAATCAAGTAACCCAAGTTGAAATGAAACACTTTGTATAGACCCAAATGCAAATACTTTGGTCAACACTAAACCAAGAACTAAAATTATGGGTTTTCACCATTGAATCATAAAATGAACTCAAAAACAAGAAACATAAATACCGATTGTGTTGCTCATTACAAGCCATAACTGTCACAGTGGTCTAAAAAAATACTTCTTGAGTAGTTAGTCACGAAATCATACTCTTCTTCACCTGTTCACCAAGCTTCTAGAAGTGGCTGCACATTCCTTGCATTGTCTTCTTCAAAATGAGTAATCATTTAGGGTAAAGACTTTGTGTTGATAAAATTTACAAAGAAAACATTAACCTTTTTCAATAAAAAACATTATCATTATGTCAATGTCAATCCTTTTATTTCAACATATATTCAAACCTTATAAAGCCCGAATATATAATGACTTTTGAAACAATCAAATAAATCGCTCATGATTTCCCAAATGATATAAATATCATAATGCTCAATGTAGTTGGTGTTGACTACCATGTGAAACAAACAAATATACTACCTTTTAGACCTTGTTGAACATATAAGCATTTGTCTATGCACAAAGTTTAAATTGTCAACCATAATCATCACCTCTAATAACTTGAGAGCTTTGCACCAATCTTTATACCTTGTAGATAATCAAATTATTGCACCTTATATACCAATGCCAAAGTCACCTAATGATAAAGCAATAAGTGTAAACCAAAACAAAACCTTGCACATTAATATGAAAAGTACCAATATGCCAAACCTTCACAAATATTAATGAAGTCAATGTGACTCATGAATATTTTTTCCTTACACATAACCTTGAAACATTATCATATATTTGACATTAATTCCAAACACAAATGCCAATGGGATCAACATTTACAGTTTCTTGTTATACCCTAGTCTCATAAGTGATTTAAGGTATTTACTCCACAAGTAGTTAATGTATTGGAATGACCAAGATCTAAGTTCAAGAAACATCTAATATTTAAATCCATGGAAACAAATCCAAAAGGTACATTTTTGAGGGTCCCATATGGTGTGATGCAAATAGAGGATGTGTGGATATGCATTCACAAGAAAATGGAAGAATATGATGATTTGAAGATTGTGGAATATTGGTTAAATTATTTGACAAGGGATGATTTTGAATTGAA
The DNA here is from genome assembly GCA_007258455.2 of Sequoia sempervirens. Classification (NCBI taxonomy): domain Eukaryota; kingdom Viridiplantae; phylum Streptophyta; class Pinopsida; order Cupressales; family Cupressaceae; genus Sequoia; species Sequoia sempervirens. The sequence continues at coordinate 16,476 of VDFB02137035.1, forward strand.
GCCTAAATTTGGAAGTTTGAAAGAGAAGAAGTTGGATGTATGGAACAACTTTCCAAATTTATTCCATGAGCATGAATGGGTAAAGTATGTGCTTAGTAGAATTCATGACAAGTTCATGTGTCTGGACATGCCACACATGATAAACAAGGAAGCTATTAGGGTTGTCACAAGGTTATGTTCAAATGGACCTATTTTGACAATGATTTCCATGAAGAATGAAATGGAAATGAAGCTCATTGGTGCAAAATTTGACAAACATTCGGGCCTAATGGTGAATGACATTGATAATTTGACAGTTAAGTATGCATCGATGGTGATTGGCTATAAGATCTATTATACAAATAGAGAGAACTTGGTGTCGGATACTGTTGTTCATACTACTCACCAGATGGTGAAGGAAGGTCTAGATATTGTAGAGCAGTAAAAATAGAAGAGAAAAATATTTACATTGCAACCAAAATTAAAGAGGAATTTCATTATAATCATTCAACACATTACATCCAATAAATTGGATTTTTAAAGCAATTATTTTCTTGTGAATAACCACTCCAAATTACCTTAGGGGAATAACTCCCTAAAACTAATAACTAACGATTAACTAAGTTATTAAATGTAAAATTTAATTTCCTAATAACCCCCATTAAAGTTTACATAATAGAAAAAAATTAAAAGTGTAAACCTTAAATTCCTAATAGATACCCCCTTAAGGTTTACATTACAAAAAGAAAACCAAAATATTGTATCAACATCAACCTAAAATTCTTGGTCTAAGAAAATGGTTTGATAAGCCAACCCTACATCAACAAAAACCTAAACTCCTTTTTCTAGGAAAATTTCCTAATTATCCAACTCCGCATCCTAATCAATCCAAACTCCTCATGTCTGGATACATATTTTGATTATATAATGTTTACCTATGAATCAAGACACACTCCACTATTCACAAGAAAATCAACAAACAATTGTGAATCGAGACTCACTCCATTATCCATAGTAATACTTCTCCATTTTTAGATTGAGACTTAATTATCCACAAATACACATCTTGAAAACTATGGATTAAGACAAAATTGTCGGTAATGGGATATGTTAGGACATGAAGATACAAAGAGATTGTTATATGATTGTCATTGATGTCAAACATGCATCATAAGGATTGATGTCAAAAGGATATTTTAGGGTAGTTTTAGTGATCAGTGATATCTAAGGATGTCATAATAACAAAGGTTCATTCATTATAATAATGGTGAAGAATGATGAAGAGAAGAGCATGTTCTGTAAAATTGCAAAATGACATAAAAAGTTACAATATTGTCATGTGAAGTTGCCATACTTTTTAGAGACTAGTTTCAGAGGTTTGCAGAGAAAAAAAGATGCATATTTATTATGGTTTTTTCAAGAAGATATCAGAAGCATGATCTACATGTTCAGGAGATGTAGGATGAACTAAAAATGATCTATTTATGTTCTCTAGCATAACTAGGGTTTTGCAGATAAACCCTAAAGGTTCTCAATGGTGAGCACTTCATACTTTTAAATTTTGTAGTTGATCGCTTATAGTTAGTCACCAGTTGCTTTTAAGTTATGACTTAAGCCCTTGAAGTCATTTATCGACTGGTCACTTGACCTAGGATTTACCAGCTAAAAAGAGATTAAATATTTCTAAAGTCTAAAGTTTAATTATTCTTCTCTCACTATTCTACAAGGCTCATTGTGGACCCGACCCTTTTTGGTTGTGGAAGCATAGAACTCAACCACGTGTCCAGTGAAACCAAGCTCTTATTTGGTATCACAACATCACACTATTGATGTTCTCTAACAAGGTAGTAATTGTGATACGCGAAATAATGACAAGTGTCGAAAGATGATTATGTCGCATAGTTGATTCACATTGCAGTTATAAATCACATAGAAAACTCAAATTTGTGCTATGCAATATAAATTCACATGTCTAGCATGATGTATGGTGATTGTAGACACCGAAAATGGATGCTTTACTTCCTTGTCCATAAAATGGATACAAGGAAAGAGATCCAATTTCACAATTTTCACATTCAAGGACACCTTAGAGATTTCAACGCATTGAAGGATGTGAGAGATTTGACTATAAGGTATCCTTGGAGATGATTGAGAAAAGAAAGGGGTTCACCACCAAGTGTAAACTTGGAAAACATAATTTTTTTGAAAACACAGTGTGATATGCAAACAAATGCTAAATGACCTAAGAAAAGCCCTAGAAATGTAAATAAAGTAGAACATAAAAGTAAATATGTGAATGGTGTGCACCTGGAAACCTTGAAGAGACTGGAAATAGCTTTAAAATTCTGAAAATGCTGATTTTTAAGCCTGGTGGGACTCATTCACCATTCTGTGTGAATCAATCCTGATTTTGGAAAACTACACTCGAGCCTGTTTTAGCTAAATGGGTATCCAAATCCACAAAAATCTCTAAAAAATAGGTAGAGTGGGACTCATTCGCCACTCTTGGAAAATGAGTCCACTTTGACTTTCTAGAAACTCAAAAGTGGAATATGTGGCCCTCGGTCTGCTCAATCTCTACTTCCAAGTGTCTGGATCCAAAACCCTAATTTTTGAGGCTGTAAGTGAATTTTTGTGAAGATTTTGACCTTTCCAATTTAGGGAGATGACTTCAACAAGTTTGAAACCTCATCTTCAATGATCTCCATGCCTTTCAAAGCACCTAGATCTGTAATCTCACAAGGAAAGAGAGAAAATGTTGATTGTTAGGGAATAGGGGTTTGCTATGGTCAAACCCATTTTAGGTAATTAAACCAAAATGATGAAGATAATGAAGCATGAACATGAAGTAATGCAATTAGAACCTTGCCATAATGATGGATCTTGAAATGCTGCAATAATTGATGAAGAATCTTGCACTTGAATGCCTTAGAATTGATCTTGAATGCTATCTTGATGACCTTGAAATTCTTAACTCTTGAATGCTTGACTTGATAACTGAATTGTAGATTTTTGGCACCCACAAGACTCTATAACTCTTCTAGGGTTTTTCACCTAAAAGGAGAGAGGTAGGCCAAAAATGCTAGCTAGGTTCATTCAAATTATGCAATGTATGACGTGATTTAGACTAAATGAAATGAACTAAGTGAAATTAGATGATCTATGTGACTGATTATGTATGCAAAACCTAAGAAATATGACTTGTTTGAAAACACATTATGTAATGCAAGTATACTTCAAAATGAATAGAAAACTGTAACAGAAATAGACCAAACCAAAAGTGTGCACCTAGAATGTGGATGAAGATTGGAAATTTCTAATGAAATGCTACTAATGTTGATTTTCAGGCTGGGTGGGACTCATTCACCATTCTGGGCGAATCGGTCCCAGTTCTGCAAAATTGAGTTGGAACCAATTTTGGACAAAAGGGTATCTAAAAATGTAGAAAATTGAAAATTGACCCTAGAGTGGGACTCATTCGTCACTCGTGGTGAATGAGTACACTTTTAAATTTTTGGATTTTGAAAAGTGGAATCTGAAGCTTTTGATCTACACTTTGACTTCCTACACTTGTGTCTGCTTCTGAAACTCTGATTTACAGGTCTGAAAGTGAGATTTTGTTGATATTTTGACTTTTTGAATGAGGAGAGGACTTGAGAAACCTTGCAACTTGATCTTCAATGATTTCCAAGCTTCCAAGAGTCCTAAATCTGCATACAAACAAGACAAGAGAGAGATGATGAATGTTAGGGCATGGGGGTTTGCCTTGGTCAAACCCCTTTTAGGTAATTAAACCAAAATGATGAAAGAATAGAATGAAACATGTAGGCATGGAGTTGATTACTTTTCCATGATGTTTAATCTTGAATTTCTATAGTAATGGAGGAAGATTCATCCCTTGAATGCCTTTATGAGCTTTCTTGATGTTTTGCAATGATAAAACCCTAAATTGCTTGACTTGAGATAGAAGATTGGTGGATGAATGAATGATAAGTGATAAGAGATGTGTAAAATGAGTTAAAAGACTTATATTTATAGGCAATTCACCTATTTCACCTGTTAATACCTCATCATAGGTTGACACATGTGAAGAGATAATAAACTTAAATTTCACTTTTTTCCCGCTCAAAGGTCAAAATTGGGCCAAATAGGACTCATTCGACACACATGGTTAATGGGTCCCACCTTGATGGGACTGATTCTCCATGCATGGCGAATGAGTCCTATAGGAGCCATTTTGACAACTAAGAGGCCAAGAGATAAGGAAATAAGGTTTAAAATGCAACTTTGTTGGGTATTTGATCAATTTAGGCCTCGGGATGCACAATATAGGTTAATAGGGGCCTATTAATGATGATGTAAGAGTTAATTAGGACTTGGGACACAAAATTCAATGTGAAAGTGATTAAATTCACTTTACAACACTAAAATGAGATCCACATAGCCTAGGAAGGCATAAGAACCAATGTGAATGTGCAAGACACATTACAACACTAGTTTAACATTAAGTTTATTTTACAAGCCTTCTAGATTGATGTAATAATGTTATTAAACACATTTTATAATTTTTCATTAGGGAGAAATTAGTTTATTAAGTCTAGAAAAGCGTGAAAGTCCTTGACAAGTCTTTACAACATCTTTACAAGAGATCGTTAAAATCATGTTATTCAATTTATAAGGGTCCAAGACCTAGTGTGGATGCATAAAATGCCTCACAACACCTGAATCAAGGATTCATTAAGTCCAATTTATCATGAATTAATCCCATGTCAAGCAAATGGTACTTTTTTCTATGACACATTTAGCCCCCACTTTAGTGAGAGGATGAACTTGCTTCAAAATCACACTAAAGTAGACATTGAAGAAAGATCTGAGTGTACAGATGTAGATGAAAAAGAATTGCAAAGATCAAGAAGATAGTCAAGCCCCTAGGATCCAAGATCCTAAGTAAAAACCATTAGGATACAAAATCATGCAATGGCAAGAAGGAAGATGAAAATAAAAAGGGTGGATCAAGCTTCGAACATTTTTCCAGCTAGTTGTGGATTAGATCTAGGCTTGTTATTTTAAGAAATAAAATGCATACTCACTATGGGGTGATAGAAATCTTGGCTATCCACCAGGTGAGAAGTCCACAACATACTCACTCTGGGGTGACATAACTCATGGTGGTCTGCCGAGAGAGAAGGCCCAAAAGGTAAGATACATATGATAGTTGTTATGCACTCACAAATACAAAGGTGGCTATGGGGAAAGTTGTGCTATTGAATGGGCTTCCCACTCAACCATATCAAAGCTATACCTCCTAATAAATTTAATAAGGCACCACAAAGGAAAATGGTTTGTGTAAATGTTTTTGAATGTCATGTAAAAATTTTGTTAAAGGGGATTTTTCTTTGTTCATGTAAGGTCTTCTTCTTAGGGAGCATTGTGCCTAATGTCTCCAAGAGAGGACAAGTCAAGGTGTCAAATTGTTATCCATAGGATGCCTCATTCGCATTAGGCCACTTTAGTTGATCATACACTTTTGGAAGGAATCAAAGCCAATGACACTATCAAGGAGAGGACACGTCACAAGAAAAAGTATATCACACCATGAAACTTGCACAAAGATGTGGTCTATGTATGCTCCCACTTTAAAGCAGCTGCTACACACCTGTTTGTGAGCAATTTCTTTAAAGTAGAAGAGGGTATGAGAGCTTATCTGAAAATCCCTATGCCAAGTCATGTTTTTGATAAGCTATGTCATGAAGAAAGGGAGTATGTCACATGCGAGTCAATCTTGAGACATGTCGTCCACATCCCAAGCTTGCTCTTATATGTTCATGAAAGCTTAATGACTAGTCAAAAGAGACAACGATAGGTGACATATGAGGACTAGGCTATCGAACCCCCTGTCCCCCAATTAGTGTAAGACAAAGGTGAACCTGGAATAGATGAAAGGAAGTATCAAGTAAAAGAATTAGGTGCTTCCACACAAGGAAGAGCACCACAATCCTTAAGATTTTGAATGTTATTGTTGTGAAAAGTCTTTGATAAAAGTGGAGATAAGTATGATATGTCAGATTTATTTGTGTGTTCATTGCATCCATGCGTAGGAGGAAGATTGTAACTGATATCATAACAATCTTTCAAGTTAGATGAAGGGGTGTTTGTTTGTGAGAAGGATTGGTTTCTTTACAAGAACACAAATCCTTTTTAATGTTATGTGTCATTGTTTCATGAGGGATGGGAGTTATATTGCCCCCATTACCACCATGGGGTGATTTGGTAGAACTAAGTTGAGCGAATGGAACACAAGGTTGTGTGTGTTGAGATTGAGATATTGCACACCCTCCCTTAAAGGTAGGTGTGAAACTCCAATCACTACTAGGGCTTGTGTCTAAAAATGAATCATTTGTATATGCATCTTTGGACCATGAGGGTGAGATTTTGGAAATTTTATGGAAAGGAGGTGTAGAATATAATGACCCCCAATTATCATGAAAGAGTTTTTTTGTAGGTGAAGAGTTAGGACCAACTTGTATAGGTTCAAGTTTTGATCTAGGAATGAAAGGATTAGGGGAGTTGGAAGTGTTGTGATCAGTTGATGGATAGCTTCACTCATCTGCATGAATCGTGTATATCTTGTTGTTGTATTCAAATTTCATTACATGGTGAAGAGTAGATGGGACTCCTTTCATAGCATGAATTCATGGTCTCCCTAGGAGAAGATTACATGGAAGGGGTCCTTGCATGATATTATGATTAGAGGTAGGAAACACTACAAGTCCAACATCAATAGGTAATGTGATCATCCCTAGTGGTTGCCTATTGATATTGTCAAAGCCACGAATATGAACATCATTAAGTTGAATGAGATGTTTTCCCATGCCAAGTTTTTGGATGAGGTCCATGATACAAACATTAATTTCTGCTCCATTTTCGATGAGAGTGTGCCTAATTAAAGTTTCATTAATGATCACCTTTATCATCAAGGGATCATTCTTGTTTTGAATATCAAGTGAGGGTAATTCATGTTTAGGGAATGTGATTTCTGATGGGGTGGCTTGTATGGAACAAGAGGAGGATGTTACATGATTCAATTTTATGTAAGATTGGATCTCTTCCTTTTGTATTTCCAACATTTCATGAAAGAGAAGTTTTACGATCGGTGAAAGTTGAATGCGTTCCCATACAAATATATTAGTAGGAGTCCTTTTAAGATCTTCAACACTAGGCACTTTTTGAGGAAAAGGTAATGGTGTAGGAGTGTTGTGTGGTCCCCTAGATGTTTGAGTCACTAAGTTACAACTTAGCGGCTGCAAAACATTGTTATGAGTCTAGATTGCATTATGGATTTCAAGATAGCTCAATTTTTTTTGTGTTTTTCACTAATGGAAGGTGACTTAGGAATCTCATTAATTAAAGGAGATCCCACTTGTGTTGTCATAAAATCAAGAATTTTTTCTTCATTAGCATGATATGTTGGTGAAGGGGATTCAAATGTCACTTGATTATTGTCACGTAGGGAAGGTTTAGTGGTTGAAGGAGATGTGTCAATGTTCATATGATTTTGCACCATGAGATTCTCCCTAGGAGGAGAGTTTTTTAGGAGAACAACAAGTCAAATGTTGTTGACATTCATAGGTTGGTTCTTCTAAAAGGACTTCATTACAAGTAGGGGAATGATCAATGGTGTAATAATTTCTTTTCAAGAGGGGTTTCCCTAGGTGAAGGGGAACAACTAATATATTCATGGCCTTCATCGATTGTGTTGTGTAACATCAAAGTATCTACTTCACCACTAGGAGAGATACTAGAAGAAGAAGAAATATTGTTGTCAGGAGTACCTATGGTTGTATTGTCTTGTCCACTAAGAGAGGTAAGTGGTAAGAAGAGAGAAAAAACTAGGATTCTCAAAACACTCACGAATTGGTTCTTCTACCAAAATATCTTTGTCACCAAGAGGAGAGATATTAGGAGAGGAACAAATATGAGCGTTAGGAATGTCCAAGGTTGTAGTCTCTTTCATAAAAACACTCTCATAGGTAGGGGATAGGAAATTTTTCTTAACATGTTTACATATGTAAGGTACTAGGATTTTTTGAATAAGAATGAAAATCACATATAACCATTTCATGCAATGTTTCAACAATATGAACAATGTATATGCAAAGATACAAAACATTCTTATCCAATGTATGCAATACCTTAAGAATGTAAACAATGTATATGCAAGAATGAAAATTACTTTTATCAAAGTAATGCAAAGTTTTATGAATAAAAACATTTTATTTGCAAAAGTGAAAAGTACTTTTATCAATGTTATGCAAAAATTACAGAAATGGAAGCATTTTCAAATGTAAGGATGTGTGCAACTGAAGTGATTTGAAGAATGAGTAATCTAAAATGGTGTTTTTGAGCTAGATGCATAAAAGAAACGTTCCAGAAACTTTCCAGACTTATACTATATGATACTAGGAGGCTTAGGAAGCACATAAATGGGGTTTCTAATGTTGTAACAACCAGTTAAAAATATGGACAGGGATTGATTCGCCCAACATGGCGAATGAGTGCCAGTACTAGTTTTTTACAAAAAAATTAGAAAGTTTGAATTGTTTTTAATTTGTTTTAATGTTCTATGATGCAAACCTAAGATAGAGATGCAAAATTTTAATTTTTTTTAAGGAAATTGTATGCAAAAATGCAAGCTAAATGACCTTTTCACTAATGCAAGATTTTGAACCCCTAAAAATGCAAAAAAATGAAAAATATAGTGCATGCAAGGTATTCCTAGGATGATGATGGATGCCAAATTAGAAAAAAAAGTGTTCTAAAAGTAGGTTCCCCAAAATGAACCGTAGATTTTTGGCACCCACAATACTCTCTGACTCTTCTAGGGTTTTTCACGTAAAAGGAGAGAGGTAGGCCAAAAATGCTAGCTAGGTTCATTCAAATTATGTAATGTATGATGTGATTTAGACTAAATGAAATGAAATAAGTGCAATTAGATGATCTATGTGACTGATTATGTATGCAAAACCTAAGAAATATGAATTTTTTAAAAACACATTGTGTAATGCAAGTATACTTGGAAATGAATAGAAAACTGTAATAGAAATAGACCAAACTATAAGTGTGCACATGGAATGTGGATGAAGATTGGAAATTGATTATGAAATGCTATCGATGCTAATTTTTAGACCTGGTGGGACTCATTCACCATTATGGTTGAATCAGTCCCAATGTTGCAAAATTGAGCCGAAACCTGTTTTAGACAAATGGGTATCTAAAAATGTAGAAAAATAAAAAATTGACCCTAGAGTGGGACTCATTCACCACTCGTGAATGAGTCCAATTTTGAATTTTTGGATTTTCAAAAGTGGAATATGAAGCTTTCGATCTGCACTTTGACTTCCTATAGGTGTCTACTTCCAAAACTCTGATTTACAGGTTTGAAAGTGATATTTTGTTGATATTTTGACTTGTTAAATGAGGAGAAGACTTGAGCAACCGTGAACTTGATATTCAATGATTTCTAAGCTTTCAAGAGTCCTAAATTTACATACAAACAAGACAAGAGAGAGAGAGATGTTGAATACTAGAGCATGGTGATGTGCGTTGGTCAAACCCCTTTTAGGTAATTAAACCAAAATGATGAAAAAATAGAGTGAAACATGTAATAATAGAGTTGATTACCTTGCCATGATGTTTGATCTTGAATTTCTATAGTAATGGAGGAGGATTCAACCCTTGAATGTCTTTATGAGCTTTCTTGATGTCTTGCAATGATAAAACCTTGAGTTGCTTAACTTGAGATAGAAGATTGGTGGATGAATGAATGATTATAAGAGATGAGAGATGTGTAAAATGAGTTAAAAGACTTATATTTATAGGAAATTCACCTATTTCACCTATTAATACCTCATCACAGGTTGATATGAAGAGATAATAAACTTAAATTTCACTTTTTTCCTGCTCAAAGGTGAAAATTGGGCCAAATGGGACTCATTCACCACACATGGCGAATGGGTCCCACCTGGATGGGACTAATTCACCATGCATGGTAAATGGGTCGCATAGGATCCATTTTGATAGGGGCCTATTAGTGATGATGTAAAGGTTAATTAGGATTTAGGACACATAATTCAATGTGAAAGTGTGATTAAATGCACTTGACAACACTAAAATGAGGTCCACATAGCCTAGGAAGGCACAAGAACCAATGTGAATATGTAAGACACATTACAACACTAGTTTAACATTAAGTTTATTTTACAAGCCTTCTAGATTGATGTAATAATGTTATTAAACACATTTTTTAATGTTTAATTAGGGAGAAATGAATTTATTAAGTCTAGAAAAGCGTGAAAGTCCTTTACAAGACATCGTTAAAAGCATGTTATTCAATTTATATTGGTCCAAGACCTAGTGTGGATGCATAAAATGCCTCACAACACCTGAATCAAGGCCTCATTAAGTCCAATTTATAATGAATTAATCCCATGTCAAGTGAAGGGTACTTTTTTCTATGAAACAATAACATGTAGAATTATGTTGCATGGATGAAATGAGGATTTGAAAGCTTGTTTTTTATAGGCAAGGCACTAAAATGGCCATTATTTTGATCCTTAAGGATGACATTGAAGAAATTTGAATTAGAAACCCACTTTTTCTCACTCAAACCTCAAAAATAGCTGAAATGGGAGTCATTCGCCATCCTAGGCGAATGGGTCCCACAGGGGCTATTTTGCTTGCCAGAATTTTAGGGAATGGAAAATTTAAGCTCTTATGTTGATCTAGTCAGGTTTTTTATCAAAATATGTATCAGGATGCACAATATGGGGTCATAGGGGCTTATTAATGATGATATATAGGTCATAAATGAAAGGAGGCCCAAAATACAATGTGAAAGTGTAAGTAAATACACTTTACAACACTAAATTAAGGAAAAATTGAGTCCATTTAGCTTAGAAGGGTCCTAAATCCCATGTGAATGTGACATGTGTAGAACACATTACAACACTAGATTAGGTTCACTTGATTTACAAGCCTCTCAAATTTAATGTGAAGATGTAAGTAGATAAATTTTATAACATTAAACTAGGTTAGAGTTATTTATGATTGAATTTGCACCCCTTATCCAAATTCCCCTTCTGTCGTTCTCCACTTAAGAAAACCTAGTTCAGAGGCTTAATTACACCTAAGTCCGCTACTTTCATCCCACTTGGTGCCTTTTTTGAGTGTTGGTGGGGGAATTTCTATTAGGGATGCTCATGCTAGTCATAGACGTCTGCATGACGTGCTTACATCCTTGGTGGATTCCTGTGGTTGAACTTGCTGAGGCATTACACTTCCCATTGGCGGTCAACTTGTAACGCCCTCTTTAGCCAACCGGCCCGAATATGGCCATTTTCTCCATCTCCTCTTCAAATTCTTTCCTTCTATAGGCTTTTCAACTTCTTCCAAGCATTCAAACCAGCTCCTTCACACTCTTACACTCACTTCTACCATTCACAAACTTTCTAGTAGCACTCTTGCACTCCATTGTAGCAACAACTTCACTCTATCACTTCAATAGAAAAAGTTTGGGACCACACCATTGTAGTAGAGGTTCGTGTACTCTCATTCTCTCCCCCATTAGCCTTGAGTGCTTTTGGTGGAGGTGGTAAGCTTCCCATTCCTCTCCTCTATTACTTGATAGAGTAAGCACATTTACTATTTTGTAGTGGTTTAGTGTTCTTCATTACGTTACTTTCTTTATCTCGCTTTCTTGGCTGTCCATGGAGGTGGAAATCCCTAAAAGGGGGTCTGACTGAGGTAGGCCTCTAGACAACCAACCAAAATTTTTCCTCCTCCTTGTGTGTAGGTGAACGTGCTTTCAAGGAGCTAGCTGGCCAAAAAATTTCTTTGTGAGATCATCCTTGCCACCCTAACTCTTGCATTTTTACTTTATCACATTAGAGAGTATTTTGTCTACTTAATCATGTTATTTTGGCCCTTTAGTAGTAGTTATCTAGGCTGCTAGCTTGTTTTCCTAGGTTTGAGCTTGTCTCTTTAGTTGTCTAGTCGTATGGATGCTAGCGCACTTGAGAGACACCAGTGTGTCATGCTGTCGTCCTAGGACCGCGCTTCCATCATCGGGAAAAGAGATTCTTGAGGCATAGCGTTGAACCTAAAAAAAGGCTTTCCTAGCCCCATCCTATATTTCGGGTCTGTAGGGTGATTGAGGGACTTTAGAGTCCTCATCATTCTCATCCCACATTCTCAAACATCATGTTAAGCTGAGGTAAGTTAGGGTAGCCTTCTGCTCTTGGCCCTCTGTGACCTGGGGCCTTGAATGTGGTTGGTCCCACTCTCTTACATTTTTGGTGAACCCGACGTGAACCAACATCTGTTCATCCATTGGTGTTGAAACCTCTCTCGTGTACTCCATGATTGTTGTGTTCCTAAGTGTTGTGAAGGTTTATGAGCATCACAATCTAGTCTATGACTTTCGAGTATATCATTAGGAGAAGTGTATGGTACCTCTCAATGGAAAGGATGAAGGTCACTACCGGTTTCTCTATAGGAATTTTCTCTAGTCTCGTTGTTAGTGTGGCCATGTAGGAGTAGTTTTCAAGAGGTGAGATATGATTCTCTAATGAAATAGAGCACGTCCCCACTCCTCTTGTGTCTCCTACACCATCGTCGGTGGATGAGTATGAGGCTATTAAAATCCATTTGGAATATGTTTCCGCTCTTAGCAGAAGTTGGATGCTTTGGAAAATCATTTGGAAAGAAACTCGAAGATGGCTAGGGCTGCTTGGGTCATTAATGAACTAAAATACATGATTGGGAAAGATTGAACAGGCTTGAAACTCTTGGCTAGTCTCACTAGTTTGACAAAAGCATGTGCTTCTTCGAACACTCCTAACATTATGTGAGGAGCCACTTTTGAGGATTACGAAGGAAAATTAGAAGTATTGATGCCTCCCAAAGCTATCTACATGGCCAATGCGGTCCCTTCTATCAACATCCCTTATGTCTCCAAGAAACACAAAACTATCAAAGTAAACAAGGTCCCTTTGGGCTTTGGCTTCACCCCTCCTATCACCTCTAGTGGTGGGGGATTTGGTAGTGGTGGTGGATTTGGTAGCGTAGGTGGTGCTAGTGGAGGTGGTTCTGGCGGAGGTCATGGTGGTGGCTCCGCAGAGGTGGTTCCGTCAGAGGCCCTACTAGTGGTGGTGGCTCTAGTAGTGGTTTTGGTGGGGGTCACACCGATGGTGGTTCTGGAGGAGGATTTAGCGATGGTTCTGGAGGAGGTTCCTCTGGCCCTCTATCCTTTAATGACCCTATTATGAATACCCTCTTTCAGAATATGGGTAAGATGCAGAGCCAGCTGGCAAGTCTCTCCCAAGCCTCTGCCTAGCCTATCTTTCAACCCTTCTTCTAAAACAGCCTGTTGTCAGCTACAATTTTGAACACTCCCTTCCCCACAAGGAATGGAGATCCCTAAGTTTAAAAAATATGGTGGTAAAGGGGATCCATGGACACATGTGTTTTCTTTTAATGCCTTGTGCACTAACTTCTTCCACCATGATGCATTAATGGAAAAGTTGTTTCCCCGATCACTCAAGGATACAAGACTCAAGGGGTATTGTTCCTTGCCCGATAATTCTATTTTCTCATTTGAACAACTTGTAAATCAATTCCTTAGAAATTTTCAAGCTAATATCAGGCCAAAGATGACCTTCTTGGATCTCATCTGATGTAAACAAAGAGATAACAGAAAATCATTGATTTTATAGTGCGCTATCAAGTGCTTCTTTCACAAATCTCGTATCAGTTGCCTGATTATGATGTGCAGAAGGTATTCATAGGGAATTACAAAGGCCTTGGAAAGAGAATTTTGCCCTTATGAAGTACCCTTCTTTCGCGCATTTGTGTGCAACCTTATGAGAATACCAATAGATGGTGGTTTAGTTCGGGGAATCCTCCTTGCACTCCCATTCTGAGGGAAAGTCCATCGTATCAACATTTTGGGAAAGGTAAGGCCATTACAAATGTAGTAGCTGCTACTAATGACAATGGCCTCAAACGTAACTGAATGTTTACAAAGTTATCATAATTTTATTCTTCTATCTTACAGAAGTTGTTGAAGGATAAGATCATAACCTTGTTGAGTCCTAAGCATCTTAAGGAGCCTTACCCTGATTGGTATGATGGGAGCACTTATTGTCACTACCACTGGGTTAATGGACATGATACCAAACACTAAATGTGGTTACATCAAGGATGGTACCATTTGCCTCGATGGAAGTAAAGAAAATGCTAACAAATCAATGGTGAAAGATAATAGTGAACTGCAGATATACACAGACTTGTTTCCACCACATTCTGCTAACATGATTATCTATCCAACTAATTCTATTACTCAACCCAAGGCCTATGTTAACATGGTCACAATGATGTCTACTGCTCAACTTGCACCTGGTACACTAGACATAACATTCACATCACAGGACTTTCCCTTAAACAACAAGCACTCTCCCCTCTACATTCCTACTTGCTTCAATAGTAACATTGTGAAAGAGGTCTTGGTAGATGCCGTGAGCCATGTGAATTTCATCACAGAGGAAACATTGGTATGAAATTCATTACAGAGGGAAGAATATGAAGAAACACAATCTACCATCTGTATGCACGATGGTATGTGCCTCAAATTGTGTGGCTCAATAACCTTGTCCATCCTAGTTGGACCTAGGGTTGTTGACATGGTTTTCAATGTTATTATAGATTCGGATATGTTCAAGCTGAAGTTAGGCATACCTTGGCTAGCTTCCATGAATGGAATCACCTTCGTTGTTCACAAGTGTTTAAAATTTTCTCACAAAGGTGCCGTGCATGTAGCGCATGACACTGGATATCAGCCCTTGGTGTCCCATGGTGGATATCCATTGGATCCCTTTTAGCCCACCCCAATCAGTCTGATTCCTCCGAGAATGGACCTACTTTACAAGAATTATGTAAAGTAAAAGACTTGGGGCAAGGGACAGTCAAAAATGACCCTTTTTGTGATATAGTAGTCGGTCGCCTCCTCTTCCTGAGAGGAGAAGAAGCCTGCACTAACCACTCCCCCTTCCCATAAGAGAGAGGAAAATTTGACGCCAACTCCCTCTCCTTCCCGTAAAGGTAGAGAGAAGGTTGGCTTTCCTCAAACTGCTCGAGAGTCCTCTCCCCTCTCTTGGGAGGAGTATTGGATGAGTTGGCTCAACGGGTATCCACTGAGTCCGATGATACCTCCTTGGTGAATGCCCAAGCTTAGGATCTCAGATATCCCTAACGAATACCCTGGACCATGGTATTACTTATATGGTAGAAAGAGAGGTTCTTGAAGGGAATTCAATCAATGACCTCCTACCGCTCCTGCCCCCAAAGTAGTGAATGGGAAGAGACCTGCTGTTAAGGTTCTTGAGCCAACTGCCCCCGCTGCTCCTCAACCTGTTCCTCTTGCTTCCATTTAGGAATTTTTTCCTATGCTAGAGACAACTGTAGCGTATGTTCCCATGGTTGAGTGGGAGATTTCTGCTCCTTCGCAACCTCCAGCCTCCAACTCAAAGAGTCATAGAAACTGCCTTGCATGGGAGCTCAAGTGCTAGTGAAAGGCTCTCTTGTCTAAGTAATACACCTCATAAAGGAAGGAAGAAGGGACGAATTACCCTACTTCAGGGCCTCCCACAATGTCTTCCTCTTCCCTTCCTTCTACTTCTCTTCATTCTGGTCCTACATTGCTTTTGGCTTCCGCTATGAGTAAGAATGTGCCTAACCCCAAGGGGGTACAGGTGTTCATCACTCCTTTGGTGGATCCACCTCTACTGATGTCCATTCTAGATATCCAACCTTTACTGAGGCATGTGGATATGATTAATACCTCAGTTGTATCCAGTGTGGTTCTTTCCTCCTCTTTCGCTGCGCCTCTAGCCTCGTCTGTGGGGAGTTCATCTCCTCCGATGAAGCAAAAGGTGGAGTGTGGTCCTTCTAGTAGTGAAGGGCATAAGAGGAGCCCACTTGCTTCATAAGGTGGTCCCATGCTTACTTGTTCTGTCCTAGTGACAAAACTAGTCCCAACTTCCCCTGAGTTCGTCACCACTCTTTAGTCATTCGGCGAGCCTAGCGGTGAATCTTAGGTGCAACCTATCCCATCCATTGAAGTTAGACATAGCGCTCCTGTAGGGTGTATGTTTAAGTCTGTGGATGAACTTCCAACCTTGTTAGCGATCTTCACGAAATTGCTAACCCTAGCTCCACAAGTGCTCGGCGAAGAAGACCTTGCGGGGCCTTCTTCCTTGACTCTTTTTGTGGGAGGGCCGAATACTCCTCCTCTTAACATCCCACCATTATAGGCTCATCCTTCTTCCCCCTATGATGATCTAGAGTGGAAAGCAGATGACCCCTTGGAAAATCAGTGTTAGGAGTAGGCCTCTTCTTGATCTTGTGTGTGTGTGTGTTTTGTGATGTGTTCCCCCATGAATATGCTATGTGTTCCTGGATGAACCCTATCACCGTTGTTGGCACTTAGATATATGCGTGGTTTTTGTGTCGTAAAACTTCTTCTATTTGTATCATCATTCTTCTATGTTTGTGCTTGACTTTCGATAAATTGGGGATGACGCAAAGCATTGGGGGAATTTAGCCTTCCCTTCCATGTTGAACAATTTTTTTATTTTTTACTTTGTCTTCTCATGCATTCTTCACATGGTTTGATATAGTATGGGGTTGATGGCATTTCATTTATATATTATAAATATATTTATAAGTAGTTCTGATCCCTAAATATTAGGCTACCCCTGTGTCCTTTGTTTGTGTTTTTTCTCTTTTGATTTCTCTTTATCTTTCTCTCTTCTTTGCTTGAGTTGTCCCTCTCATGTGTGACAATGCTGCTTCTTCAACATTTCATTTTTGAGATAATGCATTCATGGCTAATGAATATTTTCTCAAAAATCATCCCAAATTTTCTTCAAAATTGTATTCTCAACTTGGAACTCTAATAGAACATGTTTCCTTCATCATGGGTTCATAAAGAAATGACTTAAAACCCTTCCTCTGAAGTCGGAACAACATTGAACTTCCTCTTGTGTGGGGGTATATTCTTCCTTTTGAATCCCTTGATGAAGTGAACATCTTTCAAAAGGATCCCTTGATGATGGATCGATTCGAGAAAGAAATATCTACTTTCAAACTGTCCGCTTACTTGCCTACATGGCCGCTTCCTGACTTTGCAGAGTGCACTTTCCTAGGTTTCCTCCATGTGATAGATATTGGGTGATACCTCTTGTAGGACTGAGAGCCTGCAGGGTGATTCCTTTGAGCTTCCTCCATGCGATAGATCTTGGGGGTGGCTCCCTTGCATATCTGTGATCCTATAGGGTGCTTACTCATGTTCCCTCCATGCAAGAGATCTTGGGGGTTACCTTCCCTACAGGTTTGCAGGTTTGTAGGATGCTTCCTTGGGTATTCTTCATGTGAGAGATCTTGGAGAATACCCTCCCTATGGGTTTGCGGGTCTGTAGGGTGCTTTCTTGGCTTCCTACATGTGAGAGATCTTGGAGAATGCTTCCTGGGTATCCTCCATGTGAGAGTTCTTGGGGAACACCTTCCTTGCAGGTTTGCGGGCCTGTAAGGTGCTTACTTCACAGGGCTTCCTTCATGTGAGAGATCTTGGGGGTTACCTCCTGGTAGGTCTGTGTGTCTTTGAGACACTTTCTTTCTTCAACTTCATAGTTTTGAGAATCTATGAAGTCCTTTGCTCACCCTGCACCTTCAGGTTCGATGAATCATGATATGCTTCCTTGATGGTTTAGGTATAAATTCATATCCCTTATTCATTCCTTGATCTACTTTACCAAAGTACTCATCAGTACTCATGCTCGCTAAAGTGGGGGAAAAATGTATAAGAGTGAATTTGCACCCCTTATGCAAATTCCCCTTTTGTACTTCTCCAATTTAGAAAACCAAGTTCAAAGGCTTAATTACACCTATGCCCACTGCTTTCATCCCACTTGGCACCTGTTTTGAGCATTGGTGGGGGAATTTCTGTCGGGGATTCCTATGCGATGCATAGACATTTGTGCAGCGTGCTTATGTCCCTGACAGATTCTTGCGGTTGAACCTATAGAGGCATTACACTTCCCATTGGCAGTCGACTTGTAATGCCCTCTTGGACCGACTGACTTGAATATGGCCATTTTCTTCATCTCCTCTTCAAATTATTCCAAGCATTAAAACCAGCTCCTTCACACTCTTGCACTCACTTCTAGCATTCACAAACATTCTAGTAGCACTCTTGCACTCCATTGTAGCAACAACTTCACTCCATAACTTCAGTATTGCAAGTTTGGGACCTCACCATTGCAGCAGAGGCTTGAGTACTTTCATTCTCTCCCCCATTAGCCTTGAGAGCTTTTGGTGGAGGTGGTAAGCTTCCCATTCCTCTCCTCTATTACTTGGTAGAGTAAGCACATTTACTGTTTTGTAGTGCTTTAGTGTTCTTCATTATGTTACTTTCTTTATCTCTCTTTCTTGGTTGTCCATGGAGGTGGAAACACCTAAACAAGGGTTTGACTGAGGCAGGCACCTATACAACCACACAACATTTTTCCTTCTCTTTGTGTGTAGGTGAATGTGCTTCCGAGGAGCTAGCTGGTGAATGAATTTCTTTGTGAGATCATCCTTGCCACCTTAACTCTTGCATTTTTACTTTATCACATTAGAGAGTATTTTGTTTACTTAATCACATTATTTTAGCCCTTTATTAGTAGTTAGTTGAGCCGTTAGCTTGTTTTCCTAGGTTTGACCTTGTCTCTTTATTTGTCTAGTCATATGGACACTAGCACACTTGAGAGATGCTAGTGTGCCACACTGTCATCCTAGGACTGCGCTTCCATCATCAGGAAAAGAGCTTCTTAAGGTGTAGCGTTTAACTTGAAACTAGCTTGCCTATCCCCATCCTGTATTTCAGGTTTGTAGGGTGATTGAGGGACTTTATAGTCCTCATCATTTTCATCTTGAATTCCCCAACATTGTGTTAAGCTGAGGTAAGTTAGTGCAGCCTTTCGCTCTTGGCCCTCTGTGACCTGGAGTCTTGAATGTTGTTGGCCCCCCTCTCTTAGAGGAGTTAATTTAATTTAGCTTAAAACAGGCACAAGACCTAATGTGGATGTGTAAAACACCTCACAATACTAGACCAAGGCAAAATTAAGTCCAATTTATCATTAATTATTCCCAAATCAGGAAAGGGAAAAGGCATACTTTTTTGGTGATCACATTTAGCCCCCACATTAGTGAGAGGATGAACTTGCTTCAAACTCACACTAAAGTAGAAATTCAAGTGGGGTCCAATAGTACTAATGTGGATGGTCTAGGATAACAAAGATGAAGGAGGGGGACAAGCCCCCAAGATCCAAGATCCTAAGTCAAACCAACATAAGTGCAAGAGGACATGCACAAGGTGAATGATTTGCAACAAAACAAGATATGTGATCATGCAATGGTAATAACTAGTAGAAGAACAAAAATAAATGAAAATAAAAAGGTGGATCAAGCTTCAACCATTTGTCCAACACAACGTGGATCAAATCTAGGCTACTTGTCAAAAAATGTATACTCACTCTGAGGCAACGAAACTCTTGGCTGTCCATTGGGTGAGAAGTTCCAAAAGGTGAGAAACATACACTCATGGCTGGTATGCACTCACACACACTCAAGTGGCTATGGGGAAAGTCATGCCTTAGATTGGGCTTCCCACTCAAACCATACCAAAGTTATACTTCCTAATAACTTTGAGAAGGCACCATGCAAAAATGATGTTCGAGCTCCATGAGGCAAGAAAAAATTCGTATGCTTGAAACTCATAGACATTGTAAATTGAAAATAGTGTGAGGAATGTTCATAGGAATTTTGCTTAGTTCATGCAAGGTCTCATCTTAGGGAAATTTGTGCTTAATGTCTCCAAGAGAGGAAAAATACAAGGAAATATCATGCTCTCGGAGGAAATCAAACCCAATGACACCACTAAGAAAGGAGCACATCATAGGAAGAAAGAAAATCGCACAATGAAATGTGAGTGTCGATGTATACCCCCACTATAAAGTGGTTGCTAACACCATTACTGTGAGTAATTACTTTAAAGTAGAAGAAGACATGAGAGCTTATCCAAAAATCCCTATGCTAAGTCATATGTTTCTGAGTTGAACTACATCATGAATAAGGTAGTATGTCACATGTAGGACAAATTAAGGAAGATCGTCCACATCCCAAGCTTGCTCTTATATGTACATGAAAGGTGGTCAACTAGCTGAAGGAGACAATGACAAGTGACATACGAGAACAAGGCTATCTAACCCCTTTCCCCCACTTAGTGCAGGACAAGGATGATACGAAATGATTGATGAGACATGCTAGAGTGAAAATTAGTATCAATTAGAGGAATTGGGAGCCCCCGCATAAGGAAGAGCCCCAAACTCCTTAAGATGTCTGATTTTACTACTCAAAGCCTTGCATTGATTAGTAGCATGACCATGAACACTATGATATGCATAAAATGAATTCTTGTAATAAAATTTCTTCCAAGTTCTTGGAGGAAGGGATATCAAGTGATCTTGGAGGAGTCTTGACAAGATACCCTCTTGATCAATTGAAAATGTTCCTTTATTTTGTGACAAAGATATCTCTTGCTTAATACAGAATGTCATACTAACACAAGACTCTTTAGGTTTTAAGATTTTGTACTCTTCTTTAAAGGAAGGTGTAGAATCTAATGAATTCAAACTATTAATGTTTTGCATGATGACATTAATATTAAGCGAATATTTATCTTTCTCTTGCATTTCTTTCAAAGAATCATTTGTAATAGTGTTGATGTTATGTGAAGGCTTGTTTATTTCTATCAAAGGACAATAACCAAGACCATGAGTCATTTATTTTGTGTTAGGCTCTATAGGGTTGTGGATATGTTGTTCTCTAGCACCACATCCTTTTCCACTATACCCAAGTTGTCTGATAAGTTCATAACCTTTTCCATACATATTTTTCATTACTTTTGGATTTGGTGGTTGTTCGTAATCAACTTCATCAAAGGTTGTTGTGTAATTTGTTGTCTTGTGTTATAAAGTGGTTGAGGTGGATGCTTTCGAAGGGTCTTTTGAGTTTTGTGTTTACATTACTACTTTTTATTTTTCATGCTTCTTTATTATGATCTTTGGTTTCCCATCAAAGCTAGGTGTGAAATCCAAGGAACCCCAATCATCGTCCAATAGCTTCGTTATTTGTTCAATATGTTGTTCCTTGTCTTTTTTTTGCACGGGGTCTACTTGTGTGTTTGGTGTCAATGTTGCTAAATTATTTTCCTTTCTTTTCTTAGTGTTTAAACAACTGTTTGGGTCGGGGTCAGCTTCGAGTGTGTACACTTTGTTGTTGGAAATATACTTCATTTTATGATGAAGAGTAGAAGGTACCCTTTTCATTGCATGAATCCATGGTCTGACTAAGAGAAGATTATATGAGAGATCATATGGCATAACATGGATCCGTGTTTCCAATGTGGCCTTCCCAACTGTAATAGGCAAAGTGATCACATCAAGCGGTTGTTTTCCTACATTGTCAAATCCCTTAATAG
The DNA here is from genome assembly GCA_007258455.2 of Sequoia sempervirens. Taxonomy (NCBI): domain Eukaryota; kingdom Viridiplantae; phylum Streptophyta; class Pinopsida; order Cupressales; family Cupressaceae; genus Sequoia; species Sequoia sempervirens. The sequence goes on from VDFB02137035.1 coordinate 38,092, forward strand.
ATAAAGATTCTAGTCGAATTTTTGATTTATCCACACAAAGCCTATCCAAGAGGTTTACACTACACACATTAAGGGTTGAGCCATTGTTCACAAGGGTTCACTTTATCCCTAGCCTATTGTATTGAGCTATGATCATGAAAGCATCATTTTGTTTTTGTACTTCCAAAGGGGGGAGTTCACTTTGGTGGAAAACAATGTAAACATTTATTCCTTGAATCATGGCTGCTATGTCATTCGGTTACAAATTAGAAGGGATAGGAACTTGTTGCAAGGCTGTTTGAAGCATAGTGTGATAATTAGGTGAATTCTGAATTATGTTCCATAGGGATATCTTTGTAGGAGTGTTTTTAAGTTGTTCAACAAGATCATACTCCTTTCCACGAGGAGGGCCCGATAATATAGGGTTAGGTAGGATAGGATTAGGTAATGGGAGATATTTTCAAGGTGGTTGTCTTGGTTGCAGATTTTTCCTAGTGTTATATGTATGAGCAACGGTATTATGACTCAGCTACTACAAAACATTGTTATTAGGTGGGTAAAGAATGAGTTCAGGTTTGTTTTGAGTTATTTGATTTTGTGTTGGTGGGTAAAGAATTAGACGATTCTTAGGATATCCCATGGGGTATGTAGGAGGTCCATTAATCAAAGGAGATCTAATGGAAACTTGCACATTCATAACCTCATTTGTCTTGTTTTGATGTATCTCTAATAAAGGGAAATCTAGAATCACCTATTTTTCATCACCTAAGGAAGGCACCTTACTATTATTGTCACTTTCTTGCACCATGATATTCTCCCTAGGAGGAGAGATTTAGGAGAACTACAAACCAAATGTTCTTGACATTCAAAGGTTGGTTCTTCAAAAATGACTTCATCACAAGTATGGGAATGATCAATGGTTGGATTTTCTTGATTATCAATAGTGGGTATATTAGGAAAAGGATGTATTTGATTGTCATTTTTCTCTAAGGTCTTATTCTCTTGTGCCATATTAACTACCCTAGTAAGAGGGCTTGTAATATGTTCATCCATGGTTAAATTTTGTAAAGCAGCTTCATCACAAGTAGGGGAGGCATCAAGAGAAGGACAACTATGATTTTCATGCTTACCAAATAGATATTCCAAAATGGTAGGAGCATTAGGGAAGGGAGGGACAAGATTCTCATGACTCTTAATCGATATATCTTCTAACACCAACCTATCCTCTTTGCATCGAGGAGGGATATTAGGAGAAATAAAATTTTGAGAGTCATGGCTATCTATGATATCATCTTGTTTTGCTAAAACATTCTCACAAGGAAGGCATGTATGGAGATTAGGGAAAGTGATGTTTAGAAATGTTTCTATAATCCCATCTTCTTTTTTTCCAATATCTTGCAAAGGGGAATGAGGGGAGGGACAATCAAGACCCTCGATGCTCGTATCTTCTCTCACCAAGACACCTTTGTCACTAATAGGAGAGGTATTAGGAGAAGAATAAGTATGATTGTTATGATTGTCAACAATACCATCCTCACAAATGGGTAATGTAATATTAAGGATTATGTCAATGGTTTGATGTTTAACATGTTTCTTAATGACCTTATTGGTGTAATCTAAATTGAACTCATAAGAGGTGATGTTGTACTTATAAAATCCATTTCTAACCATATCAAAGCCACATCTCTTTAAAGAAAACAAGCTATCATGAAAAAGTAAAGAAAGTGCAATGCAATGACCTAAAGTAAGATGTTTAAATGCAATTTTTAGATGTGAAACAAGGTAATTTGTTGATTACATTATGCAACAACTTGAAATATGAAATATTGTAAATGCAAATTTGAAATTGAGAAATGGATGAAATGAGCTAATTTAAGCTATATCTAATGAAATGCATGTGACAAAAACTCAACCAACTGATACAGAGAGTTAATGGCAGCAAACAAAAGTGCAGAAACAAGGTTTTCAGTGTTGTAAAAGGTAGTTTCAGGGGTGCAAAGGGACTAATTCTCTCAAGGTGGTGAATGAGTCCTAGTAGGGATTTTTTTTCAAAATTTTCAAAAATTTTCAATTGATTTTTTTGTTTTTTATGTTGTATGATGTGTATCCTCAATGCAAATGTAGTTTTTCGATGATTTTCAATGATTTTAGATGCAAAAATGCAACCTATATGCACTTTCACTAATGCAAGATTTTAGAAACACTAGATGAAAATTACCCAATACAAATCCTAATGCAAAGTTAATTTAAGCTAGATCTAAGATGATGATGGACTCCAAATCAAAATTATGATGTTCAAAAGTCAAGTTCACCAAAATGTAGACATCAGAAGTGGATGCTTCACTTGTCCACAAAATGGATACAAATTTTTTCTTGCCTCACGAAGCTCGAACATCATTTTTGCATGGTGCCTTATCAAAGTTATCAAGAAGTATTACTTTGGTATGGTTTGAGCAGGAAGCCCAATTCGAGGCATGACTTTCCCCATAGCCACTTGCATGTGTGTGAGTGTATAACTAGCATGAGTGTATGTTTCTCACCTTTTG